>LUCW03001768.1:0-131239 GCA_001586965.3 Sphaeroforma sirkka
TATAGTTTATAGGAATGTGAGATATACATATAGATATACAGCTTATTGGAATGTGAGATATGCATAAAGATATAGCTTATAGGAATGTGAGATATAAATTGATTCATGGTTCATATACAAGTAAATAACATAAACTCATATTTTGGTGCTTGCAAAGAATATACGTATGTTTTTCAGTGGATTTCTGCTCGAATACATGTTTTTGCTTTTAACAATGTACAATTTTTTTGCTTTATAAATAAAACTTTGTATTACGATCTTGCATATAGTTCCTCTTTAACGTACAATATACACATATATTATGTGTACAATGCCATCAAACTACATTAAAAACCTCTACATATTTGACAGTATCATCTCATAAATATATTGCGTTTATTTAGTTGATTACATACGATCTACAAAAAACTGTAGACAAAATCAGTTTGGGCATGTAAATATCGAGATATATACAGCACACTAGACAATTATACAACAGCAACGCCCGCGTGTTCCTTTCATTGAGGTGTGTTTTAATACACACATATATATGCTTCTTCTACTACCATCTGTAGTATACAATGCCGGTGTACGTCTGCACATATTTTTCTCCTGTACTGAGATATTTCGCATTGCCTGATATACATCAATTTGTTCTACAATTACATGGACCTATCTTGGATCATTGATTCACCTGAAACGTGCGACAAATTTGGGAATCGAAGCACTACGATATTTTTTTTACGTGTCGAAACTCAGCGAGATATATACTACAGATCAAAAGTTTCTGTCACATTTATGATTGACTATATACGTATGACGGTACTTAATTCTCGCGTGTCTAGACCTGCAAGTATGCATGCAACTACTCTATTCTATATGATTCGACTGAAGTATATTCGAGGTTGTATGGCATCCATTCCTGGCAGCGCGCAAGTAGCAGTCTACGGCCTATCGCAGGCAAGTCACTACAGCCCACTGCTCAGTTAAAATTGATCTTGACATGGCCCGTACAAACAAGTATTTTGGTCTCATATTTGGTACAAAACAAAACAATCACCCGATTAGTATCCGCGCCCTGATTTTTTAACTTCATAACGAGAGTTGAACTAAATTGCTGCAGATATGATAGTGAAAATCGCCGTTAGATCGATGTGTGCCTACGTTTCTCGATTGGGGTTTGCTACATCCATCCGGTCCTACGTATGGATCTAGTTATCGCCTGTCCCTTGCACGGGATGGTTTACAAAGTATCTTGTGTGCTTGGAGAAACACATCGAGTCTCGCCTGCCACTCGGTTGCACTGGAGAGCGCACCTCCTGAGCTTGTCTTTAGGCTCTTCCGCCACATTTCTACCTACGAACGTTGGAGACAGACGCAGAGCTGAGTTTCCTTCCGACGACCCAATGGGTCTCTGCATTGGCACTATGCACACCATTGGAGAAGTACGAGCAAATCGGAAAATGGTCGTGAATACACGTGCTTATATGTATCATCCTGTGTGTTAACTACTTCCACGGAACACCTGGCGGTTTAGCTCTACAGGCCACGCGGGTAAGTCTGGCTATACATGCTGTCAAGGGTGTAAGGGTGTATGACACATGTGATGTCAAGACAGACACTGCGCGGCACCCATCTTTCGCTCGCACGCACAACCGTCTATGAGCGTCCACTTACAGCAGTTCTTGTGGCGCCCGAGTGAATCTATTTATAGACAAGTGTCAGATTTGGCACGTTCTGACGTTGACAGCCTCGCGGACTCGACCACAATCGAGCACCCCACGAGCTCGCCCCCCCAAAAGGGCCAATCCAGATATGACTTCCCCAGGTGGCCAAGCAAACTAGCTTGAGAATGGCTCTGCAATACCCGATTCTAATATACATGTCCTGAAATCCATATGTAGAGCACGCTCGAAATAGAGTGGATGATCCGATTTCGGTACTAGTTCCGGCGCATTCTGGTTTTGGAGATACGCCACGAATTGGGCTCTTCGTATTTATTGAACAACGGTTCGATCCGTTGCTGGCGTTTGGCCTGAGTGGTACCAAATTGGAAGAAAATAAAACGAAAAGTCAGGCATTGTGAAACTGTGGAGATGCGTTGCTTTGTGATTACGGGCGGGTGAAAGCTATGTACAGATCAAGTAGACGTATTTATGCAGCTCGTGGACATTCTCATTGACCTTTACATAGGAGGTAGCGCTATAATCGACCCAATGCTCCTAAATAAGTTACGGAGCCAATCTTAATTTAGGGCGTCCCATTTCAATATATCTCGGGACTATGCACTAAAGTGGAGCATACCGATACACCTACACCTATACAAGGATACACACACAGATACAGATATACACACCACGAGTAACTAGTATGGGGGCGGCGGCAGCACAGTATTGGCCGGACAACAAGCAAGCCAGTGAACCACAAACACATCCTAACAAGCGCATATAACCTCTACATACCTTGCTCATTCTGGTTGGATCTCCCACTTTGAAAAAGGCCGGTGCAAACTCCACAAACCACTGCGGTTCTACAGCAGTCACCTCACGCATGTACTCCTTGGTGGTCAGCACAAGGTCATGGTAAACCACCCTGTAAAATAGGACACATGGGACGAGAAAGGCAAGTGATTAGTACGTGAACGTGTATCGATAAAAAAGGTATGAAACATGAGAGACAAGTGATTCGTACGTATATATATATATATATATATATATATATATATATATACATATATATATATATATATATATACACACACACACACACATATATATATACATATGAAATCTATGAGACAGGAGAGCAATGTAACTAGCACGTGTATGTAAAAAAAAAATACGAGAAAGGGAGGGATGAAATTTATACGAATATATATATATATATATATATAAATACATACATACATACATATATATATATATATATATATATATATATATATATACATACATATATACATAAAAATGTATATAAATATAAATATAAACATAAATACATATATGTATATACATGCATATATATATATATATATAAATAGATATAAATATAATATATATATTATATACATATATATATATATATATATATATATGAAGTATGGGACAGATAAAATATGTGATTAGTACGTGTATACATACAGAATGACTTCATAACGGATTAAATACACGTGTGAAGTGCCTAGTTTCAAGCGTGCACCTTTTTAATAGCGCACTCCCCCCATGAATAGGTACCGAACATGTGATGTTCAACACTGCTCCACAAGACCTTACAGCTCTCGCTAAGACAAGTTACAACCATACAGATAGCTGTGAATCAGACAAGCACTGTTGTGCATATAACATAGATATGCATAATGTGCTATGTACTATCCATGAATGAATATATGCTACACAGTCATGTGCATACAACACAGACACACAAACACACTAACAAACAGACACACAGACACAGACACAGACACAGAAACAGACAAAAACACAGCCACAGACACACTATATATATATATATACCATGACAGAGGTATATACTACACGGCCATGGGCGTATACCTACCATTCGGGCTGCCGGTTGAAGAGTGCGGATGAGGGATGGATATAGACCACGCTCTGCTCCACAAGTGTCTTGTAGCCTTCCTGTGGATCCTTCTTGGCAGCGTTACGGAAGAATCCAGATACAATGCACTTGCGCACAAGATTAAAGTTCATGCCCGCTGAGAGCACATCGAGTTTATATCTGTTGTGATAGGTGAAATAGGCATGTGTATTCAATTGGACACAGGGTTATACTTTTCATTTATATCTGTTGTGATATATGTATGTATATATATATATATATACACACACACACACACACACACACACACATATATATATATATATTTATATATATATATAGGTGGAATCGACATGCGTGTTTAATTGTACATATGGTATTGATATCTATATCTGGGAATAGTGCAGCCTGTAGCTACCATCTGTGGTTCATGCAATAGCATTGTGTTTTTAATGAAAGGTTCAGGGTGAAAAATTCCTATATTCAAAGATTGTTCGTGTTGGATTGGATGCATATTTGGGTGCGATTGGTGTCTGAAATATCAATCGTGCAAGTTGTGACGATACTCGTATATATATATATATCTATATCTATATATCTATATATTTATATGTGTGTACATGAGGTGAATGTAGTATATATATATGAGACGATACTCGTATATATATATATATATAAGTACCTGAGGTGAATATAGTATAAATGTATTCATGCATAGTACCCACAATAAACTGCCTATACACCTCTACACTGGATATAGTATAGTGAATAAAGAATATAGGCATGAAACACGTAGCACTGGATCCACATACTGTGACATACAGCGAAGACATACAAAATACGTCCGACATCAACAAAACAACACTTACAGCACTGCCGACGAATTAGCTACGTCATTCACAGATCTTATGGCGTTGACCACCAACCATCTCTCGATAGAGCAAAATCTTACTACAACGTATTAATATTGGGTATGTATATACACATACACATGCAAGCATCTAACAAGTGTGTGCAATATCGGCCTTCTGGTCTATAATCATGCATCCATAAACGTGTACTTACATATGCATCTATGTATGAGATATCAAAAACACACATATACATAAATCAAAAACATACTTAGGCACAAGTCACGCTTCTGCAAACAGGCGCTACCCTACACATACGTGCCAAGATCGCCCACATACACATACCTGTCCATAATACCCAACATCTGCTTACGCACATCCTGAGCCCTTCTCAGCGTACGTGCCTGTATAAAGTTCTCATGGCACCACATGTTGCTGAACTTGTTCTGCTTCCACGAGTTATAAACTGCCAGCAGTGTCAGATGGTCTCCCTCGGGTTGGAAGAACTTGGCACGCTTGGCATCGGCGTCCGCTTGCTTCTCCTTGGGTCGATAGAACACATTCTGGATGCTGAGCATGGCCACGACGGTTAAGATCTCTTCACTGCAGCCTAAGGCAACCTGTTGGTATTCAAAGGTGTGCATGTACACATTAATATAAGAGATGAGTACGTGCATGCGTATGCAAGCACGTGTTTATTACACGTGCACCTAAATTTCTCATATACAGTACCCCAGGGATCGGCAGACGCGTGTGCTTTGTATTATAAATACGACTGTTCTTGTATGAATCAGTGTACGAGTTAGTATATATTTAGCTGTTAATAACAAATATATCTAGAAATATTTATACTTGAGTAAGATATTTATATTGAAGTAGGGGTTTCTCGTGTTGATGGGGAAGAGATGCAATTGAATTCTTCATATGGCTTTCAAGCAATCGTCAGACAAATGAGACTTCGCACACAAACTTACAAATCAAATACAAGTCAACATACAGCTAGCACCTGACAGCACATACCTACACATGTGCACATCGTGTTTCTATATGCAGAGCAGTCTGTAATACCCGACAGCCTCGTACGCATGACCAAATGTTCTTGAGAATGATATGGGCGTATAGCACTCGCCTCTGTTCAAACGCGAACAGAGAATAACTGTGCACAAATAATATGACATACTCATTTGCGATTGAAAATTTGCCGGGTCTCTGCCAGCACAGATACTCAAATCAAGCTCACGGCACACAAATGTACAGAACTTCACACCACTTCTAAGACGAGAGATCGGATTTAGAAAAAATTAGAACACTTAAGAGCGATGGAGGCATTCAAGGGATTTCAGGTACAAACACTAGATAAACAGGTCAGCTTAAGCATGGTAATAGAAACACGGATGCAAAGTACGTCCACATGGGACTGTATACTACTCTCGCTAACGAAGGAGCAATACGCCAAGCACATACTCTCACACACATACACTCTAGATTAGGATCTTCACGTTCACACACATATGCACTCTGGATTAGGATCTTCATGCTATGCATGTACACTCTCACACATACACTCTGGATTAGGATCTTCACGTACTCACACACATACACTCTGGATTAGAATATTCACGTCCTCACACACACATAAACACTCTGGATTAAGATATTCATGCCATGCACATATTCACACACATATACACTCTGGATTAGGATCTTCATGCTATGCACGTACGCACACACACATACACTCTGGATTAGGATTTTCATGCCATGCACGTACGCTCACACACATACACTCTGGATTAGAATCTTCGCCAAAGGTGGGTCCAACGGGAACTCAGCCATTTTGCGGCCCAGTCGGGTCAGCAGTCCTTCGTCATCGAGGGCCGATAGAGCGTGCAGGATCTCCTGTGCAAGGATGATTGAAAGAGATAGTGGTGGTGAGTAGGTATCGTTGTTTCTTAAATGCCCGCGTATGTGATATGGTAAGGCCATTAGTGTGTAGTATGTACTTGCATAGGTATCTGTAGCTACATGTGTATTTGTTGTAGGCATTGTCAGTGCTCTCCAGATGGCAGTCAATGATTCTGAGCCTGGAATTTCAAGACTTGAAGTCCTATCCACATACGTATTCTAGCACAAGTACTTTTCCACTAACGCCCGTCCACCCACCCACCCACACGCACAGCCTAATCCCTCACACTCTCACAATCTCATTTCCACTCACTCTACCTACCATTGCCGAGATCAAAGTTGCCGGCGGGGGCGGATCCATAAAGTCAAATGCAAGCAGATCATTGATGCCCATAGCCTTGAGCGATAACACCGTTGAGCACAGATTGGTGCGTTGTATCTCGGGTACGTTTGTGGGCAACATCTCATTCCTGTATGCAGGCTCTGTGTATAAACGATAGCACTTCCCTGGCCCAGTGCGCCCAGCTCTACCGGCTCGTTGGCGGGCCTAAGAGCATAGATGTAAAAGAGTGAGTATTATATATATATATATATATATATATATATACATATATATATATATTATATACATACATACATACATACATACATACATACATACATACATACATACATACATACATACATACATACATGCATACATACATATATACATCCATACATACATATACACATGCACACACACATATATACATACATACATATATACATACATACATATATCCATACATGCATGCATAGATATATAGCGTCCGCATATTTATACAGCAGACTATGCGTGTATACACCATCGTAATATATTAAGATCGCACGCATACACATAACAAAACCACATTAACCCACCTGAGCCTGTGAGATGGGTGTGACCACGAGGGCATCAACCCCACTTTGTGCATTGTAGACGTTCTGCTTAACAAACCCTGGGTCCACCACATAGTAAATGCCGTCAATAGTCAGCGATGTCTCGGCAATATTTGTGGCCAAAATAACCTGATTGTGGAGAAAGTAGTGGGGTTGGTATATAATAATGGGGGGTTGATTGTGCTGGGTCCAGGACTAGGCCAGGTATGAGTGCGGGGGTGAGTAGCAAAGCAAGACTTCGAAGCGACGCCTTTCACTTAGGAGACAGCAGAGGTTGAAATGAACTTGCGCGCACTTCTTTGGTGGCATGAAACACACTCTTTCGCCGACATCAGGCACCACAAAAACCAATACACAGATACAAACACGCACTGTGAGGTACGCTCATACTCCATAGTCGAGTAACAGGAAGGACAGGGTCGAGGATATGCACCTACATACTTAGAAGAGTGACGCGTGTTAGGCGTATGTCATAATAAGCAGCACGTTGTGGCTAGTGGCTCTTCGTACATATATACAGAAAGAAGAAGCAGGATACAACACACACACACACACATATATATACATACATACATACATACACATACATATATATATATATATATATATATATATATATATATATATATATATATATATATATATATATATATATATATATATATATATATATATACATATATATATATATATATATATATATATATATATATATATATATATATATATATATATATATATATATATATATATATATATATATATATATATATATATATATATATATATATATATATATACATGTATATACATATATATACATATATATATATATAAATATATACATGTATATACATGCGCTTCACATACCTTTCTGGCGCCAGGAGGGGCCGGGTCGAAGATACGCGTCTGCATCTCTGAGGGCAGGGCTGAGTACACAGGCAAGATCATCAACTGCGGCACACGGTTGCCCAGGGCTTGCATGCGCTCGAACAGAATCTCACACGAGGTGTCAATTTCTTCTTGTCCCGTGAGGAACAGCAGGATGTCTCCGGGGGGTTCGTTGAGATGGATCTGTGGTTGGACATAGTGTAGGTAGGTGTTACATAACTGAGAGGTGGCACGACCTCGAACGCTGTTCGGATCGTCACACACACAGTCTGACGATGCCCACGGGACACCCACACGGCTTGGCACCAGGCAGATGAGTATTGTTACCGTGTCAACAGGTGATGTTAAACCACTCGCACTAGTTCGTGGATACTGATATGTGTTGCTCAACTCATGGAGGACGGATTGCTTCTTTTCGTACGAGGGCTGGAAACTCTACAAACTATTGAGGTTCGGTCTGCTGCTTAGCAACCATTTCATAGATAACAACACACCTACGGTGTTAAAGGGTGTTGGAGGTACTGCGCAGACTCAGAATCGCACAGAAACACAACCAGGGACGCAGATGTGTGAACACGACCTCAAATATGGCTATACACTCAATACATATATACACGCCTGCACACATATACATCATTAACCCTCCCCTAGAATAGATGAACGTTGTGGCAGCACATTCACAAACACACCCACCCAATGTAAGACACAGGTATCCACACACACAACACGAGCACGGGCACGTACACGCACACAAGACAAACACACCCACCCACAGACACACACACACATATACATACATACATACATACATACATATATATATATATATATATATATATATATATATATATATATATATATATATATATATATATATATATATATATTACCTAAAAAAAAAAATAACACAAGTACCCACAGACACAACACGAGCACGCACGAACACTCTCCACTCACCTGCATGACCGTGATCAGCGCAGCATCCAAGTAGTCGGTCTCTGGTTCTCTTGTGTACAGAATCTCTACCGGGAAGGTCCGCCCAGGAATGGTGAAGATGGGACATTCGAAGAAGTAGTTGGAGAATTTCTCGGCGTCTAGTGTAGCCGACGTCACAATGAGCTGTGTGAGTGAGGGTTTGAGTGTGAGTGAGTGTGACTGTAAGTGTAAGTGTAAGTGAGAGTGAGAGTAAGAGTAAGAGTAAGAGTGAGAGTGAGAGTGAGAGTGAGAGTGAGAGTGAGAGTGATTGTGAGCGTGAGCGTGGGTGTGAGTGTGGGTGTGAGTGTGAGTGTGCCTGTAAGTGTAAGTGTGAGTGTGATTGTGAGTGTGAGTGTGAGTGTGAATGTGGGAGTGGGTAGTGCGTGAATCGGCGCAAGGGGTTGGTTACGTTTACACATGCATGCATTTCGTTCGACAACGGCACTCCACAGACAAACAGACCCCGAAAATCCTTGAACCTGTAATACGTATAACAATACACATCTAATGACTTGAGCATAGCCCAAAGAAGATCAAAGCGCAGTCCGATTGGGAGCAGGTCTTCGAAGATCTGAGAGCCTCTTATTTAAAGGATAATTGTTTTGGTTCAATTGAGAGCAGTGAAAGGGCTGTTGCCATTCCCTATGAGCTGTGGAGAGTATCACACGTACCCAAAAGGAAAATAGTTCGGTACCTAAAGATATACACCGAGATACATCGGCGGTATAGTCGTGCAGTACGAAGTGATGCACATGGCATCCATGTATTTGTAACTTCAACCCGTAGGTTTGTTAGTATGTATCCGAATAATTGGTACACACCCCACTGCTATCTATCTGGTTCCCCTTCTCATGCCCTGAGCTAGGACAAGTCTCATTCATATACTCGAGTGGATAGTGTTGTTGGTGCTCGTGTGTGTGAGTATGCTACTGGGTCACACAGACAAAAGGACGCGGTCATCTGCCTGAACCCTAAAACCTTAATTGACAAGCACATGGTAGGTACGTAATCCATCTGGGGCTGTGACCCTGCACCCATGACCCGACCACCAGTACTGTCCAGAGAACACACAGCTAATGATAGGATTACAGGTTATTCGTTCCACATACTGCACATACACATGAACTCGTCGTACGTACCTTCATGTCTGGCCTTCGTTTCACCAGTTTCTTCAGTAGACCAAACAACACGTCGGTGTGGATAGTACGTTCGTGGGCCTCGTCTATCATCACAGCCGCATACTAGTGCGAAGGAAAGTTCAAAACATGCGCATGAAACGAGTGAGATGAGGCGATGCGAGGAATGTGCGCGTGCCACGGAAAACGGGTAATCTGACAATCTACACACACTAGCGTGTGCTTAATCAAGACAATCTACACACATTAGCGTGTGCTTAATCAAGACAATCTACACACATTAGCGTGTGCTTAATCAGACAATTTACATACACTAGCGTGTGCTTAATCAAGACAATCTACACACATTAGCGTGTGCTTAATCAGACAATTTACATACACTAGCGTGTGCGTAATCAGACAATCCACACACACACCAGCGTTTACTTACCTGAGTGAGTTTGGGGTCGATGAGAATCTCGCGCAACAGCATACCATCGGTCATGTATTTGATTTTAGTCTCCGGTGACGAGCAGTCCTCGAAACGAATGGTGTAGCCAACATCTGGTAGCAGTAGGTAAATCAGATATAAATACACCCAGAGTATACTTTTCAAGTGCGTCAGTCTGTAGATTGCACCAAGAGATGGTATAGGAAGTCCCAAACGGTGAAATAAAGAATTACTGATCCGCACATCAAGGCCGCTCACAGACGATACTCAACAGGTTTCATTCCGACTACGCGACACACAGAGCAAACCAATATCCACATATACGTATACACACACACACACAAACCCATACACACACACATACGCACCCTATACATATTCATGTATACGTACATATAAATATGCATACATAGTACATACACACACTCACAACGCAAAGCACGTCCCCACAAGCCTACCTGTGCCCAGTCGGCATCCAACCTCCTCACTGACACGCTTGGCCACACTCATGGCCGCCACTCGTCGAGGCTGTGTGCATGCGATCTTGCCATTGATGCCGTAGCCATTCTCCATCATGTACTGCGTCATCTGCGTTGTTTTCCCACTCCCTGTCTCACCAATAACCACCATCACCTGCACGTGCATGCATACGAGCGTGTAGAGGAGAGTCGGTGTGAGAGTACGCGCGTATATATATATATATATATATATATATATATATAGGTGTGTGTGTGAAACGGATACGGTCTATAGGCAGAGGCTGGCACAAACTGTTTTGCGTTTAGCAAGGTAACGCCACTGAAGACGTATGTAAACGTACATGTGGGAGTCAAGTAGAGCATGGTACTGAAGCTTACCAATTCTGTTCGACGTGGAATGCATGAGATGAATAACTATCTGAACACGAGGACGTGTACTTGAAGGCCCCCCTCCTCTCACAAAACCCCCCCACACACACACGCACAGACAGCACAACTCAAGTATAAGGACGCACACAAACAACTACATTTAGACAATCTCACGCGCACACACCTGATTCTCGTCAATCGCCTGCAACAGCTGGTCTCGCAGCCCATAGATAGGCAAGGACTTGCGTTGCTCCACGATGTTCATGGACGTAATCTTACCATAGGTTGGATTCTTGCCTATGACACTCTTTTTCCACTCAGGCATCTCCGCTGGCCCTCCCATACTGCCTTTGACCTGCATAGCCAGTTGTCGGTCACCCATCTGCGCCGACGGATCCTCCCACGGCTTACTGAGGTCTTTCTTTCTAGAACATCTTCTTCAGCCACCTGTGGGTGTGCAGATTGCGGGAGTGAGTGGACGACTAGACACACACACACACACACACACAGACACACAGACACACAGACACAGACACAGACACAGACACAGACACAGACACAGACACAGACACAGACACAGACACAGACACAGACACAGACACAGACACAGACACAGACACAGATACAGATATATATATATATATATATATATATATATATATATATATATATTGCCGTCTTGTCTATTTGTGGATACACGCGTAAGGTGTCAGATATTCGTCTGTGTGGAAAATCGAGTATTGAGGGTTTTTTCATTGCACGACCACGGGATGTTTTCATTGCACGACCACGGATGGGCATCAAATCCAACCGATGAAGAAATGGGACCCATATATATATATATATATATATATATATATATATATATATACATACATACATATACATATACATGTTAAAGGTTAAAAAAAAAAAAAGGCTATCACATCTAAGCACAAATCAACGTCTAGTGTAAACAGGCATGAGTCTAAAATACCTTCTGAATACCTGGAGGTCTCATTGCTCCTAACAAAGCTACTACACTTCTGGACATACATGTAGCCCTATGCATATCATAACAAATAACTTTCCGGAGCCTTATCGCTCTACATACATATCAGTCTAAACACCACCTGAACCATACAGCTCTACACACATCCGTTTACCTACCTTCCGATCCATACAGCTCTACACACATGCGTCTACCTACCTTCTGGGCCTCCCTGAGGTCGCGTCTTTCTTTGGCCAGGGCTGTCTGTGTCATGGCTGCGCGTTGCAGTGATCCGTCGGGGTTTTTGACCACTTTGATAGGTGACATATTGGCCGCGGAAATGCGCGTCTGACCCGACAGAAAGGCAGGCTCCACCTCATTCATCTCAATCTCCACTTCCTGTTAAGGCAATAGTTGTGGTGCCGTGTGTCGTGTATAAGACATTCGTAGTCAGTGAGGCGTGGGAAGGGTTAGACAACTGTCGAAGCCGTATCTGCACTACGAAGTGAAGTGCAGGAGAAACACATACCCAACACATAACACACATAACGTACCTCCTCCAGGGTGGCGTCTACGGTATCGAGCACACCCGTAGTCTCATCGTATTCGGGCAAGTCCGAGGGGTCCATCACCCCGGCGGCTATCAGCTGTTTAATCTCCCTGTAACGTGAAGTGATGTGTTGGCGGATACGCGTATGTGTCAGAGATACAGGTGCAACTCAGGCTTATATAGCGCTTCATGGTGGTCAGAACAATTGATAGATACGAGACAGTCATAACCATTCACGCCGAGACTCGCACAGAGAAGGTACGGTATGTATATATGTGAGGATATGTGGCCAAAATATGAGAGCTATGTAAAAGAAGAATAACCTCATCTGCTGACACGGGCCATGCAGATACTTTCTACAGTAAAGTATACATGTACGCATACGAACATCTACGAGCTCGCGTGCAATAGGGCTGAACACGCAAGCACACATGACTGCAACTATATATATATATATATATATATATATATATATATATATATATATATATATATATATATATATATATATATATATATATATATATATATATATATATAGATATATATACATACATACATACATACATACATACATACATACATACATACATACATACATACATACATACATACATATATATATATATATATATATTGTACGCCACTTTACCCAGAGGATAACGACCGCACGCACGGATACACAACCCTGGAGGGAAAAAGCTATATCTACATCCACAGAATGACTAGTAATGTGTATTGATTCACAGGATGTATACGCGTATCCATTTACGCGTGTTCGACGTACCATCGCTCGGGAGAAGTCAGTCGTTTCCTCCTGGCGGACTTCGAATCTGCCTCATTATATCCCTCGGGCAACGGGGCAACACCTATCTGGTCCAAAACACTGGGCCGGTCAGGATTAGTGCCCCCCCCTAACACAGCGTTAGCCCCGGTCAGAAAAGAGGGTCTTGCTTCTGGTTGGCTGTTGTTGTTTCCCCGAGCTTCGGGGGCCATGTCGACCCCAGTGGTCTGGTCGATGTTTTTCATGGTCAGAGATACGCGGCTGCCAGATATGCTCATGACTTTGACCTTAACGCGCTGGCCAAGACCTGCAATTGGATCGGGTGAATAGTTCTAATCAAAGATACGAACGGACTGAATTATATATATATATATATAAACATATATATATATACATACATACACATATACATATATAATATTTGTGAATTAATATACTCCGGATTTGAGTCGTGAATACTCATGCCTCCGAAATATACAAACGGTTATCGGCCGACGAACTATATGTAAAAGTGACCAAAGGTCGACCTTCACAGAACTCACATTGACAAGCAACACGTGACATCCTAGACCCAATGGTATCTAACCCCATCGAGAGAATAAAACGCTAGTGTATATCTTGTACAAAGGATCTGTTTCCGAAGATAAATGCCACCCAACCTTACAGCCAAACGTAGCTGTCACACACATAGAGACAATACAAGCGCACAGACTCATACTACGAAGCAGGTCAAAC
This sequence comes from Sphaeroforma sirkka, assembly GCA_001586965.3. Classification (NCBI taxonomy): domain Eukaryota; class Ichthyosporea; order Ichthyophonida; genus Sphaeroforma; species Sphaeroforma sirkka. The sequence continues at coordinate 14,531 of LUCW03001768.1, forward strand.
ACAACATACTCAGCACGTCCTTGGGGGTGTTCACCCGCCCTTCTTTCCTTATTTGGGATACGTGTACCAGCCCATCGCGCTTGCCCTGAATTCCAACCAAAGACACAAACGCTCCAAAGTCCGTCATTTTGCCAACCTGGAGAGAAACAGGAACAATTCGATAAAACGTGAACATTTATAAAAACCGGGAGAGAAACAGGAACAATTCGATAAAACGTGAACATATAGATACAGTCTATCCCATAAGGCAGCCCCTGAGCTAATTTAGTGCGGATCTACTCCTTCCGCACTAAAAGCAGCAACATATATATACACCAAGGTACAACTATTCCATTCGATCTCGAGATAAGGCAGACCTACACTGACAGCGATTCTGTAAAGTTAACCAATGGACTGTGATAGTCCTTTGCGAGTGAATATAAGAAAGATCGCATGGTGTTCAAAAGGCTCATCCTCCAACCACAGTCATACTACAAAAAGAGGCTCCTCACTTGGCTATCAAGTATCTCTTTCCCAAAGGGGTGTACCAATAGACTCAACAATTCATAAAAGATTGCCTCCATGCCGGTCGATATCAGTGTGCAAGCCGAAAGCAAAAGAGATGGAAGAGAAGTTGTACATATTCTCAGATGGACACAGCGACCTAGACGAGGCCCAATTTCCCATACGAAACACTCGTGAAAGCACTTAGTATGCAATCTACACATAACTATTGGTTATGCATTCCTACAATTGATACAGCCGTGGTAACAGGGGGAGTGTCGATTGCTACACCCCACTGACATTCAAGTCAATACGAACATCACTACAAGCATCATATGATACTATATATGTCTTGTCTGCGGATGAAACTTACAATCAAGTAAGCGGAAACTTACAAGCGAGCAGATCTGTTCTATGGGGAAGAATAATTAATAATTCCGCATCGCAATATCCCCGCCTGCCACAGTCACTACTGGGCGACTCCATGCCTACCATGCTATTGCACCTGTAGAACATACCTACACCCTAGCTACAAAGGTCCGGTACACCCCCATATACCTCACATATATACTCACCTGGCCGTCGTACACCTTGTCGATCACAGGATCTGCATCCAAGCTGCTAAACGGGGCTTTCGCACCCGGACTACGGCTCCTACTGCGGTTGCTCCACCTCGAGCGCTTCTGCCTGTCCCCATGCCTATCGTCATCTCTGCCCCTATGCCTATCCCGGGTATCTGCGCCATCCCTCGCATCACGCTCCTCTCTCCTGCGGCCCCTTTCTCGCCCACGTTCACGGTCGCGCGAGTGGCTCCTATCACTCCGCCTGGGTGCGTCTCGATCTCTGTCTCTGGTGCCATCCCGATCTCTATGACTACCCCTTGTACTGTCGCTGCCTCCATCTCTGCCCCTGCCCTTGTCCCTGATCCTGTCTGTGCTGCGTGATCGTGATCGTGATCGTTGCCGTTCTCGCCTGCGGTCTGTACTCCCAGAGCGCTCTCTCGTTCGGGTCGTTTTACTCTCCGCATCCGCCCCACTTTGGCCCTTATCAGCCGCAGTTGCACTGGTTAATTCTGGTTGTGTGTGTATGTCCTTGGTTGTGGAGTGCTCATCTGCTGACGGTTCTTTGGCCTTGTGCACCAGCATCTCCAGCTCATCCATTGCGTTGAACGCAGCTTCTCTTTCTTTTTGCTGTGCGATGTGGTGGAGGGTTAACCGTGGTGAGCCCGGCGGCAAACAAGGAAGAAAGCAATTTAACTACAAACTAAATATGAAAGGTATGGCTATGTATATATGGGATTTCACACACTCGCCTTCCTCTATGTCTATTGTATAGAATTGATACCAGCCCTTGAGAATGTCTCTTCCTATGTGGCAACAAAACATGTACAACTGAACCACGGGATACACACCATGAGAAACACTGACAAGCGTATATCACTCGCACAAAAAAGGTCGAAAAATAACGTGAATAAACATCAAAAACGTAGATAAAAAGAATAAAATGTGCTTCTATATCATATATTGCACTTCTAAATATAATAATATATATGTATAATGTGCTTGAGAGTCAACATAATACTCCTATGAATACATACATATATATATATATATATATATATATATATATATATATATATATATATATCTATATCTATATAAAACACACACACACACACACACACATATATATATATATAAACATTGATATACATATACATGAATACACATCGACACAGAAACACAAACAAACCTCACATATATATATATATATTCACAATTCACACACACACACACACATATATATATATATATATATATATATAATATATATATAAATCTATCTATTCACATATATATATATATATACAATATATATACACATCACATCATCAACATCATCACACGCATGTATATATATATATATATATATATATACATATATACATACTCACTCATGCACGCATGCATTGCGTGGGTTCATAGATGGATAGATGGATGGATACCAACATACATCGATCCATCGATGCATCGGTTCATACATACTCACATACACATACATCACATGCATGCATGCATACATATGTATATATTATACATATATATATATATATATATATATATATAATAATATATATATATATATATACATATTATAGACATACATACACATGTACACATTGCATATACGTATGCATATGTAGCATAATATATATATATATACATTATGGACACATATGCATACATATTGCTTATACATATATTAGCTATATATATATATATATACATGCACAGCATAACATGCAATAATATATATTATTATATATATATATATGCATATATAATACATATACATATAAATAATATATATATATATATATATAGAAACACATATATATATATATATATATATATGATATATGTAAATGAAAACATACATTCATACATACATACAATACAACAAACCAACACACCAACACACGCACATCACGCAATCACCATTACATGTATATGTATATGTTTATACAAACACAATACATTACACACATCATCATCAATAATATATATATATATATATATATATAAAACCCACACACCACGCGCACACATCGCATCACGCACATCATATATAATATATATATATGTATATATATAATATATTACATACATATATATATATATATATATATATATATATATATATATATATATATATATACCTTTATTATATATCTAACATATACATATACATGTATATATATGTGTGTGTGCGTGTTTGAGTGTGTTGCTGTATATATATATGTATGTATATATATTTACATGTAAATTTCTACAGCGCCGGTGCAATATACACTTCGCACAAGCAAGCTTATATCACATACCGTCAGTTCGGGGTCCTCATCTTGTAAAGCGAGCCCAGGAAAAGCTTTACGCTTTTCGTCTTTTTCATCCTTTTCAGCAGCGGCTTCAAAGTCGTCTGTATCATTCTTTTTGGGCTTGGGCTTCAACTTATTAATTAATCTATAAAGACTACCGCTGAATGTCTCTGTGAACTCACCACCCATTTCAGACAGTGCTGCATGGAACGAAGCTGCTGAACTCTTTTCCTCAACCAAAGAGATCAGGAACTCTGCAAGAGTATTATCACTGTACCCCAGATGGTTCTCTAACTCGGTACATACCTTGCTTACCACCTGTAAGTTCACTAATTTATCAAAATCCTCGTCCATTGTTGCGACGTTGCGATATAGCGATGTATATTCTATAAAGTGTACAAATTGGAGTATCAAAATTTATAGTCAACAAAGATCACGGACACGCAGGTAGGAACTCTTATGGCAAAGGTAAGCTCTACCGTTAAAATGAGTATGAAGCTAGGACTGCATAGAATTCATTTAACCTCGATCGTCACTGTCTTGCTTGTATTTATATAAACAGGTGCATAACTCTCGATCGTCACTGTCTTGCTTGATTTATATAAACAGGTGCATAACCTTGAGCAGCAGTATGTAGTCGTATTACGCAAATAGCGGCAAACTGCGAAGTGCTTGCACACGCGTCATGCATGACTCATCACTGGAGTTTATTTAACCGGTATGAATACCAAATGTATGTTTTATGTTTATTATAATAGTGAACCACATAAATACTATCTGACTACGGCGCTAGTGCACTACGCATACCGTCTATCAAATCGCATATACGACCACGCAGAAGTGGAAGAAGTAAATGGCGATGGGGACGATCTAAATACCACCGAAAGTGGACTGTGTGTTTTCTACGCTAATAGTAATCTACATTATATGTCAACGTGGGGCGCATACGGTAGCACTTATCTCATAGCATACTCCAAAGCATTCAAGCTTACATCCACCATTCATCGAGAAGCAGAACCCGGATATGAAAATATATGTGCGTTTGTCTCAAGTGTTTACACTGAGTGCCACAGCCGTCTAAAAAGGATTGTTGTTTCCGCTACGAAGGGAAACTATGATAACACAGTCATGCAAGACCCGAATGAATTAGGCGACAGACACGCGTATCATCAACAACTGTTCAAGCTTAAGAGATAAATATGACTATACAGATTCATGTATAAGATATCCTAGAGTATTTCAAAGGAAATGGCATGCGGAGAGATCAAACAATAACTGCCGCGTTAGTTATATACTACAAAGCGAAATAGCGGTCCCTCTATGAGCTGGTGTCTGTAAATTTCTTGCCCGATCCTAACGGCTATATGAAGTATCTTCGCTATGTCACGGCAGTTCACTTCCCAAAACAGAGAGAAACATGTCTCACTTCTTTTAGCAAATAATTAGACAGACAGATGAGGCTCCTTAAAGGGTGGCTTCATGCCTGTGACAGATGAATTAAAATGTATGGCACACGAATATAGGCGGTATAAAGGGGTCGATGTTTCACTTGCTATATTAGGATGTGCATATGCAGTATGATTGAGAGTATGAATATGCCTGTCGATGTGTGCATGAATTAATCCAACATAAATATGCGTGTGTTCAAACATGTTTATATGTATATGTGTATTCTACAAGTGCATCCCAGCATAAAGACTGACGAAGACTAGTGTACACTAATAAATATAAATTATACACATTTGTATCGAGAAGGTATACAAGTAGAAAATCTCTGCGAATTTATAACGCCTACGATAAAGTTTACGGATGCATGCAAATTATATATAAACATTACCTAAATATACAAGCATAACGAAACTTTATATTTATATTATCACTAATTATGTGTCATACACACACGCACACACACACGGACACACACACACACTCTCTCTCTCTCTCTTTCTCACACACACACATGTATATATATATATATTGAAATATCAATATAAATATTATATATATATATATATATATATATATATATATATATATATATATATATATATATATATATATATATATACACACACACACACACACATATATATATATATATATATACAACCTCTCTCTCTCTCACACACACACATCAATAACACAATACATATATATTATATATATATATATATATATATATATATATATATATATGTATATATATATATATATATATATATATATATATATATATGTATATATATATATATTAATATATATATATATATATATATATATATATATATATATATATGTATATATATTTGACATATACTATATATATATATATATATATATATATATACACACACACACACACATCAACATCACATCATCATCATCATCATATTATATATATATATATATATATATATATATATATATATATATATATATATATATATATACGTATATATCTATATAATACATATATATATAAATACATATATATGTATTTATAATGATATATTTCTAATTAATATATGTATATATATATAACAAACAATACACACATGCACACGCACACGCACGCGCGCGCGATGCAAACACACATATACACACGCGCGCACAAACACAAACAAACACGAACACACACTCGCTCGCACGCGCACACGCACGCTCACGCGCAATACGCACGCACGTACGCATACGCACGTACACATGCAATACGTACACACGCGCACACATACACATACAACGTCACACGTGCACACACATGTCAACAATACGTATGTATACATATATGGCAATATGTTGTATATATATAATACATATATATACATATACATCATGTGATGTATATGCGCATATATATATGTGTATATATATACATATATACACATACATATATTATTATATATATATATATATATATATATATATATGTATCTCAATAATATGTAATAATGGCAATATATCAATGCATATATAATAATATATATAATATATGGAATATATGCATATTATATATATATTATACATATATATATATATATGATAATACATTAATGTATACATTATTATATATAATAATATATATAATAATATATAATATTATACATGTACCATGTACATATATACATACATATGCATACATATATATATATGTTCATGTATAAATATCATATTTAACAAACATATATAATAATAATGTAATGTTATTATATATTATTATATATATATATACATATATTACATACATATTATTGCCATTGTTCATATATATAATATATATTATTATACATGTATGTATCATTGCATACACTATACATACATAACAACATCATCAATCAATCATAATATTATTAATATACATATGCGTATAATTGTTATCCCAATCATATGTATTATACATATGTATATAATACATGCATTACACATATTATATGCACATGCATTATGCACATGTGCACATCATCAACATCATCAACATCATATATTATAATACATATATAAATATTATATATATAATACAATATATATACATATATACATGTATATTACATGCGTATATATATAATATGTATATATATATATATAACATATATATATATATATACATACATATATATATATAATATATATACATACATATGTGTATATATATATATATATATATATATATATATATATATATATCATAACATGCATGCATATATATATATATATATATATACACGCTCACACACACACTCCACTCATATATATATATATATATATATATATATATATATATAAATATATATATATATATATATATTGATACATTGTTACCTATATATACTACTATGAATATGAACTAACTATTCTCTTTTTTATATCATCTGATACACATAAATTGTATGAGTTGATTGGTAGTTACAGCTTGTACAAAACTGATAAAATCTTCAACAAACAGATAGCTGTATGGCGAGGTGTATATGAATATTTATTTGTGAGTTGGTTGCAGTCTTAAGTGCTTAGAAATACGACTAATGTTTTGCTGTAAAACCTATGTCAAATCAACCATAGATTGTGTTCTTTGAAACGTGCCACTTTCACCTGGGCCCCTATGATATAATTGTTGTGTACAACCACCACCTCTTGCTTCTGCGTGATGTTGAATTTCTGGAAATACTGATTCCCGTCTGGAAACAGTCTCTCCGGCAGATAGCCAAACGACACTTCATCATGTTGTTTAACTATCACATTGAACAGATCTTGGTTCAGTCGCTTCCCTTTGATCCCTTCTTTCCACTCCCTGAACAGCGCAATGGTCCCGTTGGAGGTAGTACCGCCAACCGCAAAAAATCCAGCACAAATTTTTGGGCCGTCTTTCAGCTCACCTTGTAAGTCTGATATGAACGGCCAGGGATTCTTGTTCCATACCATGACTACGTCCGAAAACCATAGCGGGATCTGCCTGGAGACGAAATCATACACTAGCTGCGGCCGTGCTTGTGCAATTAGTGCATAGTCGTAGGAACCGTAAGACGCATCTGGAGCAGCGCTGAAAGGAAGGGGATAGAGGGCCAGCATGTCGTTGTGCTCTATAAGCGGGCGGAGTAGTTCTACTACAGACGAGTCATGGCACACGAACAAGATCTTGTTCTGTACATTGGCTCTCTTGACGGAGGTATACCAATTAAGAGTCATATCAAAAACCAAGCTACTTGTGGTGGCCATTATGACGGGCAAACTATTGCGTTGAATGCTCGAAAAAATTTCCTGCGTTATCGGATTTAGGTGGACAGTTGTTCCAATACATGTTTAAGGAACGAGAGTGATGAGCACGAGTACAATGCCTACCATCCAGGAAGGTTTCAGCCATAATCTCATGGCGGGAAGTGCGACCAAGTACTCAGTTTCGGCTTCCCTGAAGTACTTTAATTTGTCACGTTGACAATATGTGGACAGCACAGTCACTACAAAGCGACGTCCACGTAACGAGTAGACCTCCAGTACCGTGGGAGGAGTCGGAAGTGGCGAACACAGCACACTACATTTCCGTCATAACCTATTGTATACGGACTAACAGTCCTTGGAAACTTCAGATATGTCTTCGACTTATAAGATTTTGTAAACTGCAGACGTCAACGGCCCAGCAATAGTCAGTTGTCTACGGCTTAATGGGCCATCAAGTAGTAGTATTTCATCAAAAATAGGTTGTCTATCTCAATTCCAGCCTTCCACACACATGTATTTCTAAATAAACACAAGTGATGGTCTCATAAGTATTTACGTACTACGGTCTACGTACAGTATGCACTTCACCAGTTACCAGTTACCAGCTACCAGTTACCACCAGAACTAAAATAAAAATGCCTACGTATGTGCTATTGACCCAATCAGATCGGAGAATAAAACTATATACGTACGTCATTCCTAAATATTTACATCACATAAAATGACATAATTAGTAGTATTGTACCCCTGGCCTGTTTTAATGATGGTAATATTTACGTTGGCTTACTTCACCATCGTTACCATTTAGCTTGGTTATTTCAGCTATAGTATCTTCTTATTCGGTCAAGTAGCACAACATCCTGATCACGAAAATGTTCGCACGGCTAGTCGTAAGTAAGGCAGGTACACGACAAGTACGGAATTTGTCCACGGCTGTCGGAGTTCCGAATTTTATACTGGCCGTCGCCAAGGTACGTCTCCTCCGTTGAACTGGACTGTACTGCATCACGCCTCATCCTTATGCACAGCCCAAATGTCGATAAAATCATAGTGTGATGGTACGCTGCGCGCTATGACCAGTTTCTGCTCAATAGCTACGAGGGATCCTATTTGGGAATCAGTCACTGGGGTAGATGTACTTGCAGAGCTGTGACCCTAGTTCGTGCATCTTTTTCTGCACAACTGCACCCACCGAACAACTTGCAAAGAGATGAGGTCATATATTTACGAACAATTAACTAATCTAGATAGCGGCATTAATTCCGCCTTCGAATAAGGCTATACACCAAATTCACACACTGATCAATATGTGTAGTGTCGAGGTCATGTACGCGTAGATATACGAGTGATGACTTGAGATATCTATATTTATATCTTCGATCAAGACAGACCACCAGACAGTGCTGTAGCAAAATATACGCACTGCATGCCAGAAATCACCACGACAAACCTACACCAGAAAAATGGTTCGTCCGATTGAGCATGGCTTGAGCCTTGTTTAAGCGCAATAGTGTGCGAGAGCTCCGGTGCTGCAATACGATGCACGAATGAGTGTCACTGCACGAGTATATCCTTTGAACTATTTGGGGTGAAAAAGTCTTATCTTACACACCTGAGCGCTGACTACATCTGTACGTTCCTCAATATTCGCCGTAGATTTGGCTCAATTTAATATAGGCGTGCCCTTCAGAATCAGATTACGATAAGTGAGTACTTCATGGACCTCCTGCCTCACGTTGAGCTCGGGGTTGTCAACTCCAGCGAAAGGCATTGTGTAGTCACTGCAGTGCAAGTACTCATACGCGTCTCTATATCAATCTACTTCTTTTTCAAGTCATCATTCCTCCTCTCATCGAGTTGTTGACGATGACTAGGGTTACCGTTCCCGCGACATCGCAGATGTTGGCAGCATACCCATCGACGCACTTGAAGGTGTGGTACGCAGAAGAGATTGTATGCTTAATGTTGCAGAGGCTACCATGGTCTCATGATATTTATTACGCAGAAGAGATTGTATGCTTAATGTTGCAGAGGCTACCATGGTCTCATAATATTTGTTACGCAGAAGTTTGTATGCTTAATGTTACAGAGGCTACCATGGTCTCATAATATTTGTTTCGCAGAAGAGATTGTATGCTTAATGTTATAGAGGCTACCATGGTCTCATGATATTTATTACGCAGAAGAGATTGTATGCTTATTGTTACAGAGGCTACCATGGTCTCATGATATTTGTTACGCAGAAGTTTGTATGCTTAATGTTACAGAGGCTACCATGGTCTCATGATATTTATTACGCAGAAGAGATTGTATGCTTATTGTTACAGAGGCTACCATGGTCTCATGATATTTATTACGCAGAAGAGATAGTATGCTAAATGTCAGAGGCTGCCATGGTCTCATGATATTTATTACACAGAAGAGATTGTATGCTTAATGTTACAGAGGCTACCATGGTCTCATGATATTTTTTGGTAAACTGGGATCTGAAGTGGGCGATGTTACACCGTACATACACATACACAGATAACTTACTTTTGTGGAGCACTCGACCTTGTTCAGTCCAGGAGCATATGCTGTACACGATTTGAATGCGAATTGTGTATGCTAGTGGCATATACTATATAAATATTGTTCACATCTTATTGGGATACTCAAAGGCTTGGATAAGCTTCAATTGATGTGATGTGGGGTTGGAAAAGAAGTGTGAGTTGTTTATATTCATGTGTATTGGTGATTCGTTCATCTTTACAAAACTATTGTATGCGTAGTATATGTGTGGATACGCAAATCGATACTCGATAGACAATAATGCATAGCGCGTGCCCATTATTACAACCTTAAACTAGAGGACAGTGTCTGTCAGATGCCGCATCAAGACGGGGACACAGATACAAGCTTAAAACTCTCATCTCGACTCCGTGTCACTATAGAATCGATTTTGGCTACGAACATGTAGTCTGTAATGCATATTTAGATATTGTTTGTGGCTTAGCGGCGGTACGATCACACATTCGATGTCTCTGCGCGCAGTGTGTGTATGGGGTGGACTTGGCCAGTCTTTCAAACGCCACAGTGTTTCGATTTGGAAGCGACATGCACCCACTCTGACTAAGTTGTAACATTGCCAATTGAAATATGGAGGACGCCGCGGAGTCATGGAAGAAGATGGGAGTAAAGACAGTTCGGGATTTATCAGAACTAAAGTACGGCCGGTGGGCTGAGGCCATCAGTCATTTATCTCACTTCCACACCAACAAGGAGAACCATGGCGAATTCGGTGTGTTATGGTTAAAGTACGTGTGTTGGTACCAATGTTAGATTGAAAGTGGATGATAACAAGCAGAACCAGAGCGAATCAGGTGTGTGTTGGTTAAAGTACGTGTGTTGGTATCAATTGTAGATTGAATGTGTATAGTATTAAGCAGAACCAGAGCGAATCAGGTGTGTATTGTCAAAGTACGTGTGTTAAGCAGAACCAGAGCGATTCAGGTGTGTATTTGGGTAAAGTACGTGTGTTGGTATCAATTGAAGATTGAATGTGGATAGTATTAAGCAGAAGAAGACGATCAGGGACTTAGCACAATACCGGCATAGGCACACGGCCATTGCGTTGATGACGATGGGTGATGCCCAGAATACGTTAAAACACAACAATGAAGGCATACACCAATCCTAAGAGGCTATGCCGCCCACTATTGGGCCGATTGAAGTCTTCCGTCTTGTCGTAACTACGAGCCAGAGATGTTTGAATCGTCGATGACTGAGAGACGCCCTATACGTGCCACACTCATACAGATGTGTTCACTCAGTCTCTTGACTGAGGAGCCCATACTGGTATTACGTAGGCTTTGTAAATGGCCCAAACACATCAGAATAAAACCATTTTTTCTAATTTAAACCAGGACTGCTTTGCTGTACGTCCAAATCCGCGCAGTCCTCATAGTTGTAGGGGTTGCAGAACCTTATAGGGAAAGCACTTCCAAGGTCCCCTTTGAATGCAGATATCAGATATCAGACAACAAGATTGTGTACATTTACCAATCGGGGTTTAATCGTGCTTTAATACTTCTGGATCTCTAAGATTTATTTAATATAAAATATATTTAAAATCGACCGGTCACTGTGGTGGAGATCCTTACCCAAATGACCCGAGTCTCATACAAACAAACACAAACCATATCCTAATTTTCAATCGCAACCATTTCCTAAATTCCAATCGGATAGTGCACATCTACCTATCTTATACACACTATCACCTGCCCCTGTACTTTCTTAATCCTAACAACCGTTGCCCACCACACCCATCGTCGTTCGCTTCTAATTAATTTTCTGTGCCCGGTGCCAAATTTGAAGACCACCGCCTTGTCTTTATAAAATCACTCCGACCGTTCCGTTTAGTCTTCTCAGGTCTATCTACAACCTCCCCCCCCCTCCCCTCCCTCTCTCTCTGATACTCCATTCCTTGGACGCATCGTTCGTCTCAATAGTTCACTCCCTAATCCCCAAGCGCACCCATGGAACGCTTCAACCTCATTCCACTGTCTGCCTCCACATCTCCTGAATCACAGGGCAAACATTTAATCCCACTCGTTCTATGCGCAAGCTATGCAAGAATCCCTTCGTACTCGCTTCAGATTGACAACATCGTTAGATTTGCGTCAGCTAAAGTCTCCCAGGCCAGTCAGAATACAGGGATCCGCACCGTATAGCCCATTTAGCACACACCATGTGCTCTAACATATCAAATGCGTCTCATCAATATTGAATGTGCCTTATATCGATAGCAGTAAAGCGTAATGGTCCGATCAGAGCAACACCCGTCCCAGCTCATGACCTGGAAAATGAACCCACCGCGTCACGCAATCGTCCACAACACCACACCGGGCACATGGTACATACTACAATAGAGTTATAGGACACGAGTCCAGCAGTACCGTGTGACAACCACATGCACCGCATCACCAGGGATTGGGTGCGTGGAGGTTAGTGTAATCTTCGCCCCAATCAGCGATAGGGTGTCTTGATCGCTCTATGGCGCCCTCGCCCTCCACGCATAGCGTTTACACAACCAGGCCACGTTCACCTAGTTCACCCGATGCTGTACTGCCTAAGCGAGTGGTCTCTCGCACCTTCTGCATGGCGCTACCACACACTTCCTGCGGTAGAAATATCGGAACATGCCACTGACTTCAAACTAACCGCCCTGATCTTCTAGAGCACGTGACAGCATTTTAGTGGTCAAAAAGCTGGAACGTGTGCATACGAGAGGACATACAAGCCCACCAGCACAAATACACAGAACTGCACACATGCGCAAGAAGAGATGACAACGCTCTCTAGTTGTTGTGAGCTCAACGCAACAGCCGGCGAAGCTCATCATCGAAGGAATCCCCTTCACCATCCTCACCCTCATCATACGTTCGATCTGCAGAGATTGATAGGCATACACTGGTAAGTTTCATGCCAGATGCATATTTAACCACAAAAATAAATATAGTCCATATATATATATATATATATATATATATATATAAGCGAGAAATGAATGATTCTTTAACTCACCTGAATCCTGCCAGGCCTGCTTGAGGAAAGCTCTCCTGCCCCCTCGTGACACACGCAAGCGGTTGCCGTCTTTCAACAGAAAGCCATTCATCTCATCAATAGCCACATCCGCTCCATGCTGACTCTTGTACGTCACAAAGAAGTAGTGGCGTTCTAAAAATAGACGCATGCTTTCTACTGGGCCATGAGCCCCAAACATCCGGCGGATATCGTTTTCCCGAAGATCGGGTGATACATCTCCAACAAACACGGTGCGCAGACGGTGTTCTTCTTCACAATCCATGCCGCCGCTTTTACCGCCGGAAGAGTGTCTGTGTTCGGGGTGAGCAGATTTGCTTTGTGTGAATGGAGGGTTTCTGGTTCCGCAAAGGGTGCATGTGGTAGCGTACGTGATGTGTACCGTATATGTGTATGAAACAAGTGAGGATGTATGTGTGAGGACAAGACGTTCCGTAGACTGCCGGTGCACAGGAAATGACAATATTCAACTACTACACCATAGTACACACTCATACAAGCACACATTCTGCGTATGAGATACAGCACTAATAAGCCAAGCTCACACCAGCACCCATGATCAGCACTACCTATTCCCACAACAACCAACGAACCCACAGCTCCAAAGCAGACCACTTACGATTGGCGGTGGCGCCTGCTACTACTACGCTCCCGGCTGTATTCTCTGCGGTCGCTCCTGTGCTCAGACCGGCCTCTGTCACGTGATCGGCGTGCGTACTCATCTCGCTCCCGGTCAAAGTGTGGGGGCGACTCTATCTGGTGTACTTGTCCACGACGGCCCACATCGTCGTGCCGTCTGAAGCCATCCACTCGCTCGTGGAAGAAGGGCTCTGGCTCTCTCTTAAGCACACCTTCGGGCATCTGTGCATGTACGTGTGGGTGTGGGCGGCCGCGAGGGTGCTCTAGGCTCATACCCCGCCCTTGCTCGGGATAGGGTCCCATATGCGGACCGCCGACATGCGGCATGTTGGGGTGGGGTCGGCACGCCTGCTGGTGCTGTAACTGTTGTCTGTGGTACATCGAGTCCTGGTGCTGCAGCTGCGTATCGTTTTGCCACCTGTGTGACGGGTGCATGAACGCGGCGCCCATGCGTTCGCGGTCTCCGTCTCGCTCGTCTCTGTACGGCCCGTCCATGCCCATACCTGCACGCTCCCCGTTCTTTCCGTTCTTACGTTCGTGGGGGTGTGGGTGTGTTGAGCCATACATGGGCCCGAGCGCCTGCCCTCGGGCATTAGCAGGGCTGAATCGGCCCTCTTCTCTTGGTCCACCTATCGCGAACTTCTCGTCATGTCCGGGCTCGCGGCGGAAGTGTTGGGGTGCCTGTTGGTGCGGGGCATAGTGTGGTGGTGGCACTGGAGATGGCCGGTTGCCATGGTTACTGAAGCGATCGAATCGGTTGGTGGGGGCGGGTGGCGGTGACGAATGTCGCGTTCTCACCACACTGTTGAACCACGCGATATGATCACTCGACACGGACGTATCTGAGCAAGCATTTAAACAGAACGAGGCAAACTTGTGGTTAGTGGAGAGACGAGTGTACGACTAAGAAGCCGAAGATCACATTCCTAAGACGGTTGCTTGAGTGATATCCAGCCGAGATAAGCGAGTGCAGCCTCACAAACGTTGCGTGTAAGCCAAGTGAGGGAAAGGTTTGTAACAGAATGTGAATGCTAGCCTGCGGGTATGCAACTGTGTATTTCACTCTAACAGAAAAAAAAAATGCTTGGCCCTCACGAAGTATAAAACACCATCTCAATCAGACACATGGTCGCACAGGGACACAGTGTGACTATAGTATCGATACATACAAACAGTCATCAAAAAGATATACATAAGGGAATACACCAGCGCAACACTTACCTCGTCCCACGCGCTTGGGCGATGTTGGTGTAGCATCAGTACACGACACGGCCGCCGGAGAAGCCGTAGCAGCGCGCGAATTCACTCTCTTCGCATATGGAGAAGAGGCACGCGATGGGGGGCTTCGTTCAGTGTCTGAGCCACTCTCACTGTAGGATCGCTCAGTACCGCTGGTTGAGCTGATACTCGCACTCATAGTCACACTCTCACTAAGGTGCGTGCGGACCCTTTTCGGGCTGTCCTCATCCTGATCACTCTGGACGGTCGCGGCGCTACTAAGGCTGCACAAACTCACATCCGAAATCGTGCGCTTCTGCGATATTTTTGTGTTTGTTTGAGTAAGATTCGTCAGTGCTTTCGGAAGCACTGCTTTACGCTTGCAGATCGCTGTTCCCGTCCCGGTAATGGTCCCGATTTTGATGCCCTTTGCACCTGAATTCCTCTGCAACAGTGAACCAAGGTTGCCCACAGCTGAATCAGACGCCTGTGTATCAGCATTAGCCTCCGAATCAGCGAAAACACTCGCCACACGTGACGAAAACTTCGTTTTCACTGCACCTTTGGCAAGCGGTTTAACACGCTTGGTTGCATCTTCACCTAGTGCTCCAATTGACGCGGGCTTCGTCTGCCCTGCGGCGGTCGGCAGTACCTGTAAAGGTGTCTGTGACGCTAGTGTAGTGGGGTGTGTGCGTGCGGGTTTCGCAACTTTACTAATTTTGATGACACTCTTAGCGGTGTCACTTGTATGCGTGGGCACACCTCGACCACTCGTAGTATGCTTGCCGGTATCTGTGACTCTAGTATCATCATTTAACAGGGTTCCAGCTGTTCTAACGTCTTCCTTGGGGCTGCTTTTTGATTGTGGTTTGCTAAGCAGCTGCTCAGCTTTTTGAACCAATCGCTTGCTTTCAGCCTCCGTACTCTTGTTAGAAACAGCACTTGTCAACGCAACGCCTGAACTCTCCTTCCCATCTGTGGTAGCGATATCTACCCGAGAGGACACCATACACGTGACCACGGGTTTCTGTTCCGTTGCACTGCCACCCACAGGCGCATTTCCAGTCAGCTGTGTGGCGTCGCTAGGCACTTGCGGGGCCTTAGTCGATGCCGTTGTCGAACGATTGGGACACGGAGGCGTTGGAGTGACCGTGTTTATTTTGCGCCGGGTGTAGTTCGCGAGGGAGATCCGCTATAGTGGAGAACATGAAAGAGTAAGTGGCCTAAACAAAAGGTTATAGGATCCAAAGATACCCAAACTAAGCCCAATGGAACTCAGTGCATATAGCTGCCCAGAGGGGAATCCTCTGCGCTCAAACGAGGATCCAATGAACTCTTAACTATGCTCAATGACACTCAGCGATACACAGTGACACACAAAAAAGGAGTGAACTGAGTCATAAATAGAGGTATGTGCCACACGCAGCCGTAGGCCGTCTACATATTAGAACACAGTCCAGCCCTGCACACATTCATCAACAACGGGCCGACACCGAACACCGAAACAATAAACCAACGGATGAACATACACACCTTTTTATCGGGCACCGTGGGAGTGTCGGGCTTAGAGGACTTACTAAGTGTAAGGTTTATGGCACCATCGCCGCCTTTACTTGCTGGGTCCTTTAAGTCCTTGGACATGCCCTGTTCAATTAACTCGGCCGTGTTGAGTTGTTGTAGTGGTGCAGGTTCAGTGCCTGCTGCGTCGCTGGCAGCCGACTGTACCGTCGTTGTAGCAGTATCGTTTTTAGTTGTAGCATTTACTGTCGAGGGTGTCTCCGCCGTCTCAGGGAATATATTTGCCATTGAAGATATCTTAGTCAACTGATTAGACTTGTTTGTAACAGCGTCGAACGTTCGTTGTATGGCGACGTCTGCCATACATTCATCAGCCACATTGGTCTCATCCTTTGCTTCTAATGGCGTCAATTGCACAACCTCGTTGTTTAGCGTCAAAGGCACGTCACTAACTGGATTGCTGGCTAAGTCTGTTGCCGCCTCGACAGTAGTGGGCAATAAAGGAAAATCGGCCAGCGACAGGGTAAGACCCGCACTCTCAGTATCCGATAAAGACCCCATCGTGTCTATGGCACCCAGTCCCATTCCTAGTCCCGGTAGTATCCCGGTATTAGCTGTGGCACTCCCAGGCATATCTGGTGTGAACGCTGTGGGCCACACATGCCCGAAGAAGTCCTCAGTCGGGCTCATACCCAAACTCAGGGCCGGTGTGGGGGAGAGCGCAAGTGTGGGGGAAGCTAACGATGTATCAGATATGCCCATAAAAGGCAAGGCATTCAATGTCGGCTCCATCGCGAGGAGGGAGTCCAAATCGGGAATATGGGCGGGCAATTCCCACGAGGCGGGCCCGTCAAACAGCGCATTTGATTGGTTGAAGAGATCGTAGTCGAACTTGCCGTACTGCGCGAAAACATCATCGCTAACCTTCAGCATGTCACTCATTTGGATGTGATCTGTGGCGAATCACACGGCGTAATGAACTTAGTATGAAGGCATCCTGATATTACACATTACATTCATGTTAAACATCGTACCACTAACACGAGTGCCATCAAGATGCGCTTTCGTACAGCTTGTACGACTGTGCATACGCAGTCGCGTGACGTTAAACTGACATTTTAGTGTGCTGCACACACACTCCAATCACAATTGCAACTAACACGGCAGACATCGATGTGGTTGACAGAAAAGTGTTAAGCAATCCAGTACAGAGATGAGGAAGCTCTCACAGTCATAACTCCACACCATGCAGTGTGTGCATCTAATACTACCATCGCTAGCATTTGAAGTGCTTCAACGAAACAGGATTGTTTGCCCCGCGAATAAATTCCGATCGGACTACACATTTACACGTACATGTCTCTGTCCCTAATCATCTACGGAAACGAAATCACACGGCCATACACGCAATATATATATATATATATATATATATAAATTATTTCATAGTGAATTGTTAAATTGAAAATATGCATTGCTTACATACGAATTGTATTCTAAGTTGAAAATACATGTATATATGCATATGCATATGTACATATATATACAGATATATATATGATGCCTATGCCTATGTATATGCATATACATATATATATATATATATATACATATGTTTATATTTATATATATATATATATGGAAAAATAAAAATAATGATATATATGTATATATCCAAGTATATGTATTTATATATATATATATATATATAGATAGATAAGCATATAAACACAATCAGATAGCATACTTTTAGTTAAACAAATACACACGCATCAAAATATACTTATACATATTTATATACATACGCCCTCCCCATATATATAGAATTTGCTATACATTACAAAATTTGTTATATATATATATATAAATATATATGAACTTTTGTAAATGGAAAGAGGTATGGCACATACATTCTAAATTATAACGTATAGAAAATATAAGTAGGAATTCATCTACAAGAAGTACAAACGCAGAATCTGTATCTCGGATATACTTATTGCTCAATTGCTTGTATGCCGATATATTGGAAAGTGACGTTTCAGCATGTTGCAGAAATGGAATACAAATCGGGCATGCATATACATGTAGTATATGTGTACACACACTCATATAAATACATACATACATACATACATACATATATATATATATATATATATATATATACATACATATATATATAAATATATTTTGTATATATATATATATATATATTATTACATGTACATACACATACACATATACATATGTGTATATATTGTCAATATGTAATGTGAGCTCACATACGTAAATATGAAAAGTAAGTATATGCACCCTTGTTACCACAGAATACATAACAAACCCCTAACATCGTCCTGGGTGACGGACACCGCACTTTTCTGCAATCCAAAGAAAGTAAGACAATCTACGTAGATTTGTATTCTTTTAAGCAGCATTCCAATAAATAGAGCTATGTACGTCCACATTCATTTAACGTAACTACTATATATGGGCACATACAATCGCGTATCCATTTTAGAAGGCATCATGCGTGCGTAGAAAAATAACGAAATACTACAACTATCAGTAATACACACCTGCATCTAAGGCCAGGGAGTTCTGCATATAAATATCATCGCTGCTGAGCATTTCAATGCTATTCACAGTCGACAGTATATTGAGGTCTATATTCATATTCTCAACCATATTGATAGGAGTGCATATGCCTGAATCGGGAGGGGATTGAGGGGTTTTGCGCATCGTGATTGAATTCAGACTTGCGTCTGAATCTTCGTTTATCGTTTCCACAGATTCCATATTTTATGAGGTTGATATTGTCCCTTACAGGATGTCGTGAGATATATGCTATTTTTTTTAAAGCGCGAGTGAATACATATATAAGTATGTATATATGCTTGAATGTATGTATATGTATATATCTACTCGAATACAACCTGCTTTTGGATGGTGTGCAGTATTGTATGGATGCGAGTACACAAAACTTGTGTGTATGCGTGTATACGTGCGTTACGATTCTCCGCACTGGCTACTGTTAGATATGTGAGCCAATATTAGTTACGCTACGCTTTTCATCACATTGCGTACGACAAAACAAATACCGAATTTTTAAGTTTCTTTCCAAATGCACCCGAGAGCCGAGAGCTCAATGTATTTGTTTATTTTTGAAAAACATGATGAAGTCGTCCTCAACACATGTGCAGAAGCTGGACCAATCCGACGTGCAAAGCTAAATCTATATTAAGTTATGATTGGTGGAATGTCTCTGCTAAAGTCTGTTCTATTTTTGGGTATCAGCAGCTATAATGTGTTTTCCCCAGAGTCCAGACCACTCCAGAGTCCAGAGTCCCAGTCTCACAGACCCCACCAGTTATTACTTATTAACCAGTTCGTAGTGCGTTGAATGCAGGTTTTTAGAAACAAACAGTAAATAAAATCAATATTTTTGTTCTTTTAAATTAGACATTTTTATATACATATAAATAACCGTATTCATCAAGTCATCATGTGTGTATAAATTTCAAAAAAAAAAAACGAAGTAATCCAATTAGTCGTATGGCCCGTTTGATTCGCAACAGAAGTGGGAATTTTAAAAACTAGTCAACAGAGCCACATGCCCAGCTGGCCCACAGCCATGTTGCCAACTCAGTCGATATTAGCGGAAGCTGGAAGGCTGATCTGTTTTATCATCGTATATGAGATGCTCACAGGTTAATTTTATACGTGAGGGGAGAAGCGGAGGGCGGGAAATGATAATTCAATAAAAAGGGTGCGGTAGTTTCGTCACGAATGCAGATATATAAAAAACGATACGTACGCTATTGCTTTGTCTGTTTTGTGAAGTATCGCTGGTAGTGGATGTGGACAGGAATCTCTAGACGGTAGAATACCGTGCCAAATGGGTAGATATCGATCATGAATTCGAATTTTATCTTGGTGCAACTTGAGGTTATACCTGTGGGCCTCGGTACTGCAGTAGCTAATGTCGTCAATAAATGGAATTATGATGTGCACGCCATTTTTTAATTATCAACTACATGAAGGGACTTGTGGTCATGAATCGGATACCGGTCGTCTATCATCTGCCGCAATTATAACGGCATGTTCGTTTTTTCGGGTACTACAGTTATGCTGTAAATTCTAGTAGGTTACCCTTGTTATTTTAATTTAATCAGTACATGATGTGTCTGGCAATTTACACCACGTAGCAGATCCGTGCAATTCGAAGCAAAAACAATTTGAAGTTGCCTACAATGAATCAACAGGCATACAAATTGAAATAACTCACGTCCATCGATCCGGACAGAGGATGGCGGCTTTCTACTTTATTTTTATTTTTGTACTCAAATCACTCTTTTTTTTTTGACAATAAATATCCGTGCACGTGTTCCTATTAAATCCTAATTTCAAAAAAAAAAAAGTACGTACATATGTACATTATACAATATACATATGTAAATACAGATGCACAACTGTACATTATAAATTATAAACATTTCACAACATTCCGCAGCCTCCACTGGTCAGTTACCAAAGTCACTCGATAGTATTACACATAGCAATCGTCGCAACATGGTGGCCAAACGTAGATTTAGCGATGATGACGGCGCTTCCGCAAGTATCGCCAAGCCACTTACTGATTCAGACATGGCTGAGAGTGGTATGATAATTTAAAGACTAATGCATTTGTTTACAATACAACGGTTACAATCACAAAGTATATGATTCGGAAAAGACATACGCATTATACATATATATATAGATTTATATATATATATATAAATATAGTCTCTGTTACCGGTTATCTATGTTATGGTGGCCTTGATTGATATATATATATACATACATACATACATATATATATATATATCAATGAATACCATAACATAATATATATATATATATATATATATATATATATATATATATATATATATATATATATATCAATGAATACCACCATAACATAGATAAATGGTATTAGACACTATATATAGGTGTATATATATACTTATTTATATAGTGTCTACTACCGTTTGTCTATGTTGTGGTGGTCTTCATTGATATACATATATATATATATATATATATATATATATATAATAATATGTATATACAATACACAACCACACAACCACACAACCACATATATATATATATATGCATATATATCTATATATATATACATATATATATATATATATATATATATATATATATATATATGATACATATATATACGTAATATATGTATATGTATGTATATATATATATATATATATATATATATATATATATATATATATATATATACTATATATATACGATGTGCGTTCTCATGTTACTTATTTTCAATTTATAAGTATATGATTTCCTGGAAATTATATCGCCCGCTGCCGGACTAAGCCTCGATCGGCAGCACGAAGCGTATTTCCTACAGCAAAGTGGCATTGGAACAACTTATTTGCCTAACATTGGCGTTACTAGGCTACACCTTTGTCCACAATTTATTTTTCATATAGTCGTGATAAGGATGATTTGTGTACCAGAGATTTTGAATGTTGCATTGAAAGTGGATATGATATAGGCAGCTTTGGGTTAGGTATCTATCTGCCCAAGAGGTTTTTCTTCGGATAGCCTGTCCACGAGTTTGGTAACATGAAGCAAATCACACATACAACAGTCCATCAGTGACTGCCTTGTATATATATATATATATTGGTTATCGTGCTTTTTATAGTCTGCTTATGTAGTTGTATGCGGCTCCACAAATACGTGCTTCTTTTTGTTGTATGCCATTAGCACGTTTGTAATTGGTATGGTTGTCTGCTTAAAACTTAGAACGGCACCTGTGTATCATCACTATTCCGCACGCATGTTATATCAATACAGACAACTAAAATCGCATGTACACTTGCACATCATTCACACATGTTACAGATCCCACTAGTATCAAACGGCAGAAAAAGAAGCAAGATGCTATAGATACTAATAACGGAGCCAGCGGCAAGGCCAAGGCTCCATTGACTGATGCCATGCGCGCTAAGATCAAAGCAAATCCCGGACAGAAAGAGAGGGGCTTGAGGAAAAAGGCTCTGAAAAAGGTGGTGTATGTCAACCAGACGGCGGTATCTATACTCGGGGTGTGTCGTTTGTGGCATATTTCACAGACCATATACCGGAGCATCGTACCAATCTGCTTGTCACCTTTTGATTGTGGTTGTATACACAGTACTGATATCGGCATACCCCTTGAACTTATCACGACCCTATCTTGGTGCCTTTAACCAACAGAGCACCGTCGAGTTGGAGCTAAAGGTAGATGAGTACTACAAGAAATCCGGGTTCGATCGCATGACCCTGCGACACGCACAGGCTGCGCTACTGTGGTGTGTCAGCGATGGCCGGAATCCCAACGAATGGCTCTTCTTGAAGGTGTGCTATTCTTAGAATCCAGCCATTCTAACCGCTGGCGGATCTATTGTTTTCTTACCTAAGATTACCATGCGTGATAACTCGACACGGAAGTGTTTGTGCTGTATTGTCAGTGCCACACTCACGTGTCCGTTCTAATTCCCTCGTGAACGCAGCCCCCCCCCTTATCGCGTTTCGGCCAATGACGATTCCATAATTTTGACAAGCATATGTCTGAAGATCTGGATGTTAGATAAAATCTATCCGAGGCTTTACATAGGCTTTAGCCTTATATAAAAAGTTGTGTATAACCGCGTATTGGTGATACTGCTACTACTGGTTCTTATATATATTGTCTTTACCCTCCGCTTGCTCTCGCAGAACATGTCGCTGATTAATAAGTACATGACCATAGTCATTGATGGACTCACTGTGGACCTCTACACAAAATACGGCACAAACTGCCCCAATCTGGTGAACCTCAACCTGATGATGGGACTGCTGTTCCCGCCCTCGTCGCAAACAAACCAGAGACCGATATATCACAAGAACAAGAGTAAGGTATTTAACAAAGCAAGTGCTGTTACCAACACCACAGGGGAGAGTATAAGTGTAGCACAACCTGATAGTAGCTTAGTAAAGGAGATCAGCTCAAGCACAGCAGAAACCCATACAGCCACCGAGGACGCCAGCACATGCGCCACAGAGACTACCAGCACCACAACCACAACCACGACCACGACCACAGCTGCAACCGTACCGAATAACAAAGTAGCCAGGATATCGAAGGAGAGGGCGATAATGGAGGACTATGCATCGGAGGTGCTCAACAGCTACTTCTACGCAGGCATTCCGGCGATGCGACGCAAGAAGCTCGAAGCTGAAAAGAAGTTTTTAGAAGACAAAGTGGTATGTATAGGGGAGACGAGTCAATGTTATTTTTGTTTATGTGTACGTGTCTATATATATACACGCATATACACACACGCATACACACACATATATATGTAAACGCTCACTTACTCACACACGCACGCATGTATATATATAAATCTATATATATATATATATTATTTAAGTGAACTTTATTTTGCATCTGTGTTGCTTCGTTGCAGTGCCAATGATTGGCGGTGACTATATCAGTTTGTACTTTCTTGTAGATCAATTAGGCAACGGTCCGTTTCTTGTGGCGGGGCTGAGCGTGTCTTATCGGCTTCCATGCCCAGATGTGTGACCTGTTGCAGTATTTTGGAGAGGTTTTTTCTCTCCAATCAAGTATACTGTTTTCAAGTTTCCACCAATTGAACCATGTATATATCTCTGCCCGTCATTCCACAGAGAAGAGAGTCGGGCGAGGCGAAGAAAAGCACAGAGCTGCCACCCAACTCGCACTATATTCTCACACGTGAGGAATTAACAATGAATCAATTCCCCAGCTGGTATCCCGGCTGGACTGGTGAGATGTTAACGCCTGGAGCCATTTTGCCAGACATGAAGGGCTACCAAGGAACGCACAAGGTAGTGGGGCACCGGGCATTGAGATAGTTTTAGTTTAGTATTAGAGCAGTATCAGTGCAGTATTAGTTCAATGTAAGAGTTCGTCAGCCTGGGTGTCTGACAGAGAAGACGTATATTTCGAGAGAGTGCGTGTCACTTGCGCCTCAACAGGGACCATTCTCCGACCAAAACAAGAATCGTTCCACATGTTCCCCATACACATGGAATATAAATATCCTGAGGTTAACGGCCACGTAGTAATATACGATGTTATCTGTGACTGTGGATCATCGGCGGTCCTTCAGTCAAGGCCTTATACATACTGTCAGTATACTCACGCACGCACGATATGCTGAAATCACCATTACAGGATCATGTCCCGACCAAAGCAGAGCTTGTGCAGGATGTTGAAACACGCAACAAACGAATCGGCAGAGATGTGGATTTCGAAACTCTAGTAGTGGACGATGTAGAGCGCACATGCACACTGCCTGTGTTTTCCATCGATTGCGAGATGGTATATCTGTCGTGTGCTTACGCGCCTGGTGTTTATGAGTAGGCGTGGGCGAATATATGTAATTATTGGGTTGTAAGTCTGTTTGTGTATGTATCTATACAATATATATATATATATATATATATATATATATATATATATATGCAAATCTAAGTGTATGTGTGCATGTGTGCGTGTGTGCGTGGGCGTGTGTTTGCATCGACTGCGTAGTAGCCATTGGGCCACTCCTGCGATCTGCGTCTCCACAGCACAACCACAGTGACATGAGATATATTTATACGACACTGGGTGTCATTTACACACCGATACTTCTCCGAAACTGTGCAGAGCTGTCTGATTTCGAGTTCGTCCCTGATACTTTATTCCATTTCCCATTTGTTTGTCATACCATCTTAATTCGAGGTGCGAAAAAAATTGTATTGGGGTTTATATAAAGCCCTTCGGGCCGAATTTGTGCTCAACATGGTGCTAATCAACCTCTACTTTACACGGCCGATGCCCCGCGCAATGTCTCGAGCCAATTAATTTTAACTTCCATCGCTAACGTTCTCTGCAGTGTGAGACTAAGAGCGGCCCGGCGTTGACGCGTGTGTCGATTGTTAACGAAACCGCAGAAGTGGTCATGGACGAATTGGTTTTGCCGGATGAGCCCATCACCAATTATTTGACACAGTATGTTCAATGTATGTGGAAATAAGCGCTGTGTGTGACAGAATAAGCGCTCGCTGTGGCAGATAATGGTGCGATCTATGAGTAAATGAGAATGATTTATTGTGAAACAAGTCGTCGCCTCGCGAGAATACCGAGCCGACGAATACTTGAATGTCTGAAAGAACTTGTGCAAATTAATTTATTATCCATGCACGTGTACTTTGACATACACACACGTGACTTCACTTGTACTTGGCCACAATTACATGCGGACCTATTCATAAGGATTTGTAACCGCGCGTTCAATCAATACCAGTCAAGTACGTTGTGCTTTTCTCCGCTCGTATACCCCTAGCCTAAAATAACTCGTCTGTTCAAATGGCACAATAACAAAAAAAAACAGTGCTTGTATTGTTCATGAATCTGTTTGCAACGCTAGTAGGTAAATCATCATCAGTGTATCCATGGTCATTTCACGGTGCTATAGAGACCATTTTACAGTACGATTGAAGGTTAACTTCAGAACCTCACAATAGAAGTATAATATTGTACTTGCTCTTAGCTCCTAGTCCACTGATGCTGCACTGCTACGATGACCGTTGAGCAAGATTAGTTTGGTGTTAATTCACTTTTTAATTTTGGGGTTACCAAATCCACAGGTTTTCGGGAATGACTCCAGAATTGTTGAAGGGCGTGACGACGACTGTGCTGGATGTACAGACCCGGATCCGGTCATTGATACCGGCTAATGCCATTCTGTTGGGCCACTCGCTCGAGAATGATTTGCGGGCCATGAAGGTATACTGGAATCGTATTGATCATGTGTGTGCTAGTTTATAGGCACATATTGCACACATATATATATATATATATCGATATATGTATATATCTAGAGATATCTATTTTGTATTTATATTTATATATGTATATATATATATATATATATCTACTCATACGAATACCTCACACGCGCACCTGGCGCTTCGCGAAGGGAGTGTAAATACGTCCACACACATACTCAAAATCCCTTATAAATTTCTCTTCATCTCATCACACACACACACTCACAGCTAGTACACCGACGCGTGATCGACACATCGCTGCTGTACCCACACCCCGGAGGCAACGGCCTCAAACAGGGTCTCAAGACGCTATGTCGCACACACTTGGACCGAAGTATTCAGGAGGGTATTGAAGGTCACGATAGTATTGAGGACGCACGGGCGTGTCTAGCGTTGTACTCGCTGAAAATGAAAAAGGGCCCGAATTTCGGAATCAATACACGCACACAGGTGTCGGAGAGCATCTGCAGACGGTTGACCAGGAGTAAGAAGACCAGCGTGTTAATTGATAAGCTGGAGCTGATTAAGAAACACACCGACGCGAACGTCATCAACCACAGGAACGATCAACAGGTTCGTCAGAGTCTAAGGAGGGTTCTTCATGAATTAAATCGGGGTTTTGTGTTATGCTGGTTGCAAGTGGGTGACAGGACAGAGCTACGCGCATTCATTGGGAAAGGAGAGATACAAATACTATTCACACAAAGAATTAACCTCTGTTTTTATGGATCACTGCACGTATCAAACGCGCGCGCTGCGATGTTTACTTTACTAAGGTTGGTTTGCTTAGTTTGTCCTATATGCAACCTGAGTTGCGGGAACAATTACAACACACATGAACTTGTTTTTACCGTGATGTACTGATGGTGGCTTCACATGTTTTACGTCTTTCTACCATATAGGCCGTTGCCGCGATGTTGAAGCAGTGTCAAAGAGACGTTAACTTTCATTATATCCGCTTGTTTGCGGTATCGGATTTTGTCAAATCGTTCCACACGGAGGAAACGAAGATACTGGAGGCAACAAACTCAGTTACACGCAGGGAAACCAGTGCTATACCGACTACTAAAAATAGCACAGATATTGTAAATCAAACAGAGTCTGTCGGTAGCATAGAAGAAGCAACACAAGGTACGCTAAACACGACGGAAGAGAGTACGGGTAAGGTTAAAACTGAAGTTTGTAACGGGACAACTGGTGAGCAAGCTGTAGTAGACGATGCCAGTGAGTCCTCTCAAGAGATGACCAGCAAATGGACTGTGGAGGTCACGCCTGCGCTCCGTGAAGGCTCCATGTGCTTAACAAAAGAGGAGTACACGGAGCAGATGGAAGAGGTTCTGACGCAATTGGATGGTAGAATTGGCAAGCTCATAGCGGCCATGCCCAAGAATGCGGTGGTCAATGTTATTGCTGGCCCTGGAGTGCTACCAGAATCAGAGAAAGCGAATAGGCACCAGTTATTCAGTGCGAGGAACGGTTTTATGTTCCTGAAGGTGATCAGTGGAAATGGGGAGGCTGGTGCTAGGAAGCCCATGGAGGAAGATAAATAAGCCGAGAATAATGAAATAAATACCAAATCAAGACGTACTCGTCCGAGAAGAATGAAATAAAACCAAATTTAGACGTACTCGTCGGTAAATATAAATGTATATATATATATATATATATATATATCTATATATACATATCTATATGTATATTATATATACATATATATACTTACATAATGTATACAATTTATGTATATAATTTATGTATATATATATATATGTATATATATTGTATATTGTATACGTATATGTATATGTATATGTATATGTTTATGTTTATATATATACTTTTTGTTGTTTGGTGAAAAACATTTTCATTCCTGCGACATGGCGCCAGCTGTAGTATAGTCCCATTTTTTTTTGTGAAAACAAAGAATAGAGCAAGTTTCATATTTTAGAAGGCTATGCCTGTTCAATTTATATACTTGCCACACGATAGGCTGAGCACACACCACACCCCTGGTCTGTTTGTGTGCGAATCGCGATAGAACCATCGCAATCCCAATGACACTATGTGTCCAACGATGCGTGGGTCAGTCCAACAACAGGACAAGTTGTCCGTGAGAGACACATATTGGAGTTGCTTGTAAAAGCGCTGCCATATATGCACGAGCACAGTACGCTGCAAAACATGCTGAAGGTGTTGCAGGCAGTCTGAAGCTCGTGCCTGATGATTGAGCGCTGTTGAACCGGAGTAGTGCTGGTATCGCCCAAACAGCAGAAGCCAGGTGTGTTTGTACCTTGAATGTTAATTTCATAGATGACAGGAAGTATGTTAAGTATGCCAAAAGAAAGTATGTAAACGATGCCAGAAGAAAGTATGTTAATGATGTCAGAAGAACTTATGTTAACGATACTATAAGAAAGTATATTAATGATGTCAGAAGACAGTCTGTTAATGATGCCAGAAGGAAGTATGCTAACGATGCTTGAAGAAACTGTATGTAAGTTAACGATGCTAGAAAGAGTATGCCAACGATGCTAGATGAAAGTATGTTAACGATCTCAGGAAAATAATGTTAACGATGCCAGAAGAAAGTGTGTCAACGATGCCAGAAGAAAGTATGTTAACGATACCAGAAGGAAACATGTTAACGATGCCAGAAGAAAGTATATTTACGATGTCAGACGAAAGTATATTAACAATGCCTGAAGAAAGTATATCAATGATACCAGAAGAAAGTATGTTAACAATACAAGAAGAAGCATGTTAACGAAGCCAGAAGAAACTGAAAACGATGGTAGAAGAGAGAATTACGAGATACGTGTATAACATGTTTCCTTTTTGGGTAGAGGAACGAAGACGGACTGTTAGCAATTGCAACGTATTGTTTACGTATATGGCAGGTTTTGTACTTTCTTTGCAAATTGGTCACATGTGTTTGTTGGCTATATGTAGCATTTTGGAATGTTTTGTAGTCCTAGTCACTTGTACCTGTTACGTAGCCATGTTTCATATACCAGACATGTGTGGGGGTGTTGCACTTATCGTCTCTTGATTGATGCTGCTG
Source organism: Sphaeroforma sirkka (assembly GCA_001586965.3). NCBI lineage: Eukaryota > Ichthyosporea > Ichthyophonida > Sphaeroforma > Sphaeroforma sirkka. The sequence continues at coordinate 44,533 of LUCW03001768.1, forward strand.
TACGTTCAATCGCTCAAGCTTCTCACTTGAGCCTAAAGTTATCGAAAAGTGCAAGTGTGCTGGGTTTTCGGCAGTTGTATTTCTTTAAACTCGTCACATCGACGCCATACGGAATTGGACAATTGAAGTTTATGCAAATGCGCTCATGTATACAAAATTTGCATATCAACAAAAGACACTACCAGCTGCTTTCTCACTACCTCACGGGTACCCATTTATACGTGCTCAGGCTTGTTGTCTCCAACACATCTGGCTTTGCTGGCAACACGAGTGAATTCTTTTTAGGGCAAGCAGGCGGTGATCCTGACTTCCAAGCACAACTGATACAATTTTATGTGAAGATGAGCAAGTTGAACCCACCTGTCTGTGATTGCGGAGACCAACCAGTGAGTGATCTGAGCCTACAGCAATACAATCTGGTGGTGAAAGGGCACAAGTTCTGAGATAGTGGTAAACTGAAGCAGGCTATGGCGGCATACAAGGAGGCGGCAGTGTTGGGCAATGCGGAGGGCCAATACGACCTTGCCTGTCTTACTTGTAACAACAAAGAGATGTTACGCTGGGCAAGAGAAGCGGCTAAACAGAAACCATATTTCAGAATTGGTTGCTCAAAAGTACACTTGGATATCGGTGTCGTAGAAGTCGAGAACCTTCTGGGTAAATGCATACAGGGACAGTAACAGCAGGGGGAGCGAATCGAGATTACCACAAATCGCTTGAATACTATGTTCGCTCGGCCGAGCACGGGTGCCTGCTTGATATGAATAACTTGGAAGTTTTCCTGACAAATGGGTTTTATAAGCCGTGAGGGCTGACTGACTTTACATGTCCTATCCATGTAACAACAGGTGCAAGTAAGCCTGCTGTCAATAACAAGCGTTATCTAGGACAGTAAACAACATATATAAGTATATCTCTGTCAGTAGCAAGTGTATTCTAGGATAGTAAACGACAAGTGTATTCTAAGATAGCAAAACATCAGATGCAAGTAATCCTGCTGTCAGTAATAAGTGTAGTCTAAGATAGTAAACATCAGATGCAAGTAAGCCGATTTCGGAATTTACCTCTAGGCTGCACATGGTATCGGCGAGCGGCGGAGGGAAACATGTACGAATTTTGCCATGCTTTTGATAAGTGAAGAAGGTGGTAATGTAAGAAGGATCTAGAATTGGCAAAGCAGATGTGGGGGCAGGCGAAGGCGGGCGATATTCCAGAAGCGGCTGCGTTGCTGCAACGTTGCGTATGCAAACGAGGTATCTACACATTCTGTGCGGTTTGTATCAAATTGCAGACCCATACGCGTTCTACCTGTGCTGTGTGCTTTGATATGCATTTCCACTAGACTTTAGTGAAGGAATATATAGCAGTGAATACAGTAAAAAAGAACAGTGCTATATTGAAGCAATATAATTAGCGTGGGTCGTGCGATGTATCTTTTTGCTTTTATCTTTGTGAGCATCTTTGTTATCATTGTTGTACTGGTTTACCATGTTGTTTATCGCGGCCGCTAGAGTTTTCAGATACTTCGGTTTATTTATAGATCCCGAGTGCAAGTGCAAGCACAAGCACCAAGCTGGTTGAGGAAGAAACTTCTGTCCACCGTGCTTTTGATATGTTGCTGCTGGCGGACAGCCACCAACTGGGTGAAGGAGGCGTGCTTCAAGACTTTGATAAGGCAGCAGAGTACTACGAACGAGCCGGAGTGATGGGTGCCGTGAGTGTATACAATACTCTTGGTGAACTGTACATAAACAAAGGAAGGTGCCTGAGATGGCTTACGCCGCGCTGAAGAAAGCTTCAATCAACGGCACAGATACAACTAGGGATGGAAAAAAAAGTATGCATTTGTTTGTACGAGTATATGGTGCAATATGCTATTCGGATATATGTACGCGTATATTCTTATACAGTGCATGCTAGCGACTTTGAACCAGTGACTCTTGATCTATGCAATTTGCGGACCTACGCGTCATCCTAACTTTTTGCAAATTATTAGCACTTCAGGGCACGGAGCTCACGATCGAGCGCTGCATCTTAGCGCGATCCGATAGAGGGCAGACGTATGTATCAGCGCATCAAAAAATTGGTCAGCGGCTACTCCGAAAGCGATTTAGATACTGACAGAGATTGGTGCGAAAATATGTACGCACGAGAAACAATCTAATCTTGCTTTACAAGGCCTTTCTATGCGAGAACGCAATACCCGGTACTTGCTACATTTCATGGACACTTGTACACCCTCTGCTGATGCTGAAGGCAATTTTAGCACATTGCTTGCCGAGAAAGCAGAAATGTTGAACCATTTGCGGGAATCTTATGAAAATATGGCGACGCACAAACAACCCACTTTGATGCCCATTGAGTCTACCGCAGATGATACGACTCTGGAGCGGATATGGATGCGGGCAAAGGAAGGATTTGTTGGGGCGCAAGACTATATGAAAGCTTTCGAGTTGAACATCTGAGTCCTCGACCGCGTAGTGAGTATGGCAGCAGGTAACGTGTCATGCTGGACAGCCCTCGATTGAGCATCTACATGGACAAGCCTCCGAAGTCTGCTGATGTTACATATATCCTTCATGCAGGAATCCCACCTATTTTGCTTATTTTAATGTAGTTGTATCAATCATTTACCGATGTGGCACCATCTGTATGAGATGGGTTATGTCGCCGTTTCTTTACAATAATTTTTCATATATAGTGTTTTATCGTCATTCTCCGCTGCGTTAACCGTTCACCATATACTTTAGCTGACTTCCGAACATTGTGTTCATTGCTCATACACCAGATATAAGTGCTCAATGCGCTGACGAATATTTGGCTGATTTGCGAAAAGTGGCCAGGCTTTCCATATAGTAGCATCTTCAATGAACGAGGTTCGACTGATTAAGCTAGTCGCTACGAAACGTCTGCCCAAGGTATGTTTATATGATGTTGTCAAATTTGCGAGGTCCTAACGAAATCGGTGATTGGTTGTGAATTACGTACTACATGATATATTAAGTAGAAATTATATATAGGAAAGAATCACCCTTGCAACATTCGCCCTTGAATGATTTTATGCAGTTAATCATGGCAACTGCTTCAAGGGCGCTCCTTACCATTTTGAGGCACTTGTTCAGCTCAGTAGGGGTTTTATCCAGATCATTATATACATTTCACTATAAACATTTGGTATGCTATGCCTACATTCAACAGGAGAATGGGGTGCACGCAGACGCATCCTTCTATTTGGCAAGTCACCCCGATTCCACCCCCCGATTCCACCCCCCGTACTCGCGAGATGGTAGATAGGCTCTCACACTTGTTGGAACTTCATCCCGAAGATGCTGATATCACGCGTCTACTTGGCTGTGCATATCGATTTGCTAGCATGTTTCATCTGTCTTCTTCATTCATCTGTCGTGCCTTGGAACGAGACTCCGGTTGCACCGACTGGTACTACGATTTAAGCATTGTTTTGTAAAAAGAGTACATCGGAGTGAAAATATAGTTATTGGCTGTCAGCTTTATACTCGGAGTGAAACATTTATAATATGCAAAGTGGTATATCTTTCTCGTTGTTTAAGTAGGCCCCCTTTGTATTGTTTTTAAAATATGGAATGATATAAGCATTGTAATTAGACCAGGTTATGGTTCTAGTTCCACTGAAGTACATTAGACTTGTAGCCGATGCTCTGCGGTACAAGCCGAAACTGAGTAGTTTACTACATAAGCAACAAAGAAAAGTGAAATTCACGCCCCTGTCGCTTGAGTCTCTGTTTCAAGACTGCTAGTGGAAGGCACTAATCATCTAATTTTGTAGTTTAAAATGCAGCCTACCAATTAAAACTCAAGAGGCGATCGACGCATTCATCAGGGACAGCCCCCCGGATCACAGAAAGATGCCAGATGCACACTACTCTTTGGGTTTCTCTGTATCTACAACTGCCTACAGATACCCAGAATGCTAAAAAGTATCAGAAAGGGTTGTATGCTGAAAAACCTGAAATACGTATGCCAGGGTAGCCCCAATTGATAATGCCTTTCCACCGAAATGGATGCTACATTCACCGACTTTAGCGAAGTGGCCCAAGTCGATGGTTCACAGACTGGGTAAGGTAGCAGTACCGACGGAGAAGAAGATTTGTGTAGTGTGCGGCGTAGCAACTACTAAGCAATGCTGCCCGAGTGTCTTCTATTGCAATGTCGCATGCCAGAAGAACAATTACAAGATTCACAACCTCGTGTGCCCACGAGGAGTGAAGAAATGATCTATTTCGGCGTGCGGTGCTACAATTGAAGACCCTTTTGCAGCCCATCACTCTCCGAGTTCACTCTGCACCCACGAATATTTATATCTATGACCCAACTGAAGCTGAATTCGAAAGCATATCATCTACAATTAGGAAAGCGGACATTTTGCTTCGTGCTTCTAGTTTGAAGTCATTTTATGGGTGAAACCTTCATTCAGGTCGAAAAACATAGTTAATTTATCAGAGCAACTGTAAGTGAGCGAGTAAAGTTAAAAATTAGTATATTTGTCGTTTGAAATGTGAAAAGAGGAGCCTTTCCCTCTGCGCAGTGGAAACTCAAGATTATGAAACGTGCGTGATAAAACCTTACGCTGGGTTTTTGCTTGATGTGACACTTCCTCAATCCTCACCGACATGGCATTCGAATGTAAATAGGTCACTTTTTGGCGCCAGAATATGAGTCATTGTATTGACGGATGGGCAATCCTTTCCAGTCATGTTCACATACTTAGTAATCGTGTATTATATGATCCGCTTGACGAATATGGGCGAAACGAGTTTATGCGCAATAATCGGATTGATACCGGATCTCCAGAAGAAACACATGAGATGACTGGGCTGCGCGATCCCTGAAATTCCATTTTATTACCCAAGTTATATTATATTGAATTGAAGTACAGATGGACTCGCTATTGGGTAGTCCCGAAAGAATTTTAACGCAAAACCGTTCAATTAGTATTAACCAAATTTACTTTCGGATCAGTCTTCGAATGATACAAACGTTCGAATCATAGTATTGAAGCCCATAAATTGATCGAGTGATCAGACGTTTTGTGATCTTAGAATTATAATTTTTTATTATCACAACGAATATACTATGCATTGTGCTTGTGCCGTCATGCTAAATGGTAGGCAAAGGCCCCGCCTTGAAGAACTTCACCAATTAAACTTCGCTCCTTCAGCATATCTAGAATAAAGTAAGATACAGGAGGTAATTAGCATTGAGGTTCTACTGGACTGGTTTAGAAGTACGCTACAAAAATCATTTATATCTGTATGTGCATACTTATGAATAAAATCGTGTACATGTTTAGACAGGCCTGCATTAGTATGTTGCAGGACGAATACACTTGTAAAATATAAGTACGTGTCTATTTGTATGGCAATGGATGAGTACAACTCAAGTCATCCAAGTGGATGTAGGTGTAAGAACCTGAAAGTCTGATGATGGTTTGCTCATTATATACTTAGATATGGTGAGAGTACGCTTTAAGCGAAAGAACAAGTCTCCTATGCCATAAGCGTTCGTCTGCCATAGATCACCAGAAGCGTACATGTTTGTGGCTTTCGTTTAGAGTAAAATGCGAGAACCAAATGCGAAACAAATCCACATACCGAATACTCTCCTCCCTTTCAGCTTGCAGGGAGGCAAGCAACGTTTGACGCTGATTATTTGATACACGACATAATACACTAAAATGCTAACATACCGATAATCAGACGCAAGCCGTCGGGTGCGAAATTGGGGAAGCGAGTTCGTAGGGATTCCATGGTCTGGAATGGTGTAGTATAAGATGATTTGTGTAATTTAGGGTCTATTATGACTCAATGTACGACGCGAAGGAATCACGCACCAAGAGATGTAGCAATGAATACACACACACAATCAGTCGAGGAAAGGCTTTCAAAACATAAAACCCCCCAGCTAAGTACATAAAACTGGTATCCCGAAAGCGACCTCAACCAAAGTATATGTTTGGCAAAGGCCCTTGCTTGTTCGTTCGGAAGGTATGTTCAGGTTCCAAAAAAATGAACAAAAAGGTTATGACGACGTCAACGTATATTCAGTTCCTCAATATGATTACCGAACTGCTAGGCGCAAACAAGTAGAAACAAAACGCTGACTGGTATATGAACCAACCAATTCTCCGAACAATTGATATAGTTAAAAACACACATCATACGATCAACGAGAATACACGGACTCCTACATTGTGCAGTTCACTGGTAGCCTCAAGCGATATCAATCTACACCCACGCAATGCATTCCAGAACAAGCACTAAGGAAGGGCCGTAGCTATACCATAAGCTAATAGGCGAATCCAAAAAATATATAGACAGCGACCCATCACATTCCAAAACAAGCACTGAAGGCAGATACGTGGCCATGGCAAATCGCTAACAGATCAATCACCTAGTACGAAAACATACGTAAGACCTGGCATTGTCGGACTCGCTGTCTTCCCAGAACAAACTCCACACAGCCCACAATTCGTCTTTGGCAGACCCAGTTTGGTAAGAGATCGGGAATAACTCAATCTTGAACTCGACATCCGGTTCTCCGTCCCCGTCACTTCCATCGGCCATGAGATCATTAGGATCGCTGCCAGTGACTTGATCTTGATTCAGCGCTGTAAGTTGCATTATACGACCAATGCAAAATGCAACAATAGTTTCGAATGTGTGAGTGTGTGAACAATTGCGAGCACCTATAGCTACTACAGTGAGAACAGGCAGACAGCTTCCATGAGTATGAAATGGTGACTGTGTATATATGCGCATTTAAACTTTGACTGATCAGTCCGATTGATCGAGGATGCTTCCTTTCCGTCATCCGCCTGTTCCACTTTGGCAGTATCGCTGCTTAACAGTTGGCTATCCATCTACTTCAACACTGATTTGCATCATTGCACCACCTAATAATTACCAACTCCTCCTGTAATTCTGCAATGCATTTGAGTTTGTGGTGGCGAACAGAGAGTGGTAACACAGAGAGTGGTAACATGGGCGTGCCACATGACCACACCTGCACATGCATGTGGCAGATACACATCCTTACATTCACTTGCAGCTCATAAAGAGCACGCGCATATCTGTATCAACTATCAACTGCACACGGAAGTTTGTCTGAGTACAGCATGGTATACCACAGAAATAGATCGTTGGATCATTATGCCGAACTGTACACGAATGTATTTCTCAGTAAACATAAGGAGAACAGCATACACTTCAACACAATCTGATAACTCAGTACAGCATACGAAGTCACACATGTATACGCCCATGTACGAGTACACACATGTATACGCCCATGTACGAGTCACACACCGGCCGCCACTGAAACAGAACTATCAATATGCACATACAGCACAACGTACATTCCAGGGTTTGACTAGCGAAAAAGGGATGCACACACACATATCTATATATTGACACCTGGCAAACAGGTAGACGCACCTGTGGTAGCTGAGCTGCCACCAATGCCCAGCGTATCCGTCGCAATCACGTTGACCTTTGTAGTTGTAGACACCATGCCATCCGCATTCCCTCTCATCAAATTTGTGGCAACGTGTTGTGAGTGCGTATGGGTCTTCGCAGCCGAGTGTGATTGCGCAAGTCCAACGCTAGTTGGCAGTGTACTGGCGTGCGTGTTTGTGTGTATTTGTGTTTGGCTTTTCGGCTGAGTCTCATCGCGTGAATGCGCACCTGCAATGTCTACTGATCCCACACTTTGCCTTCCGCCGTACCTACTGAGTCGTGGATTGTTCCTGATAAATGCGGGTGTTTCCAGTTCGTCCGTACTCTCTTCACTGTCTGCATTTGTCTCCTCAGCTGTGTGCATAGGAATCTCATCGGCTGTGTGCGTAAGTATGTCTTCAGCTGCGTAAGCCCCTTTTTCTTTCGCATCTGGGCTTCTGTCTGTATTGCTGTACGCACCTATATTTGTGTCCGCGTTGGCCTTTGTTCCCTTGTTGTTTGAATACACATCTTGCCGATAAGTGTCAACGCCTGGACCACCGTCTATGGCGATCCCTTCACCAATTTCCGCCCTTGCCACGATACTAAGTGTATCTGTGCGCTGTCCGCTTGCTAGTTCCTCAGACACACTCTTTAAACTATCAGTGGCGCCTAACGTTGTTTGTCTGGAAGCATCCAGAAGTGACTTTGTGGCTGTGTGCACGTGTATGCGTGCTTGTTCAGTGTAGCGTGTATTTGGGCTGTTAACATCGTTCTCCTTGTCTAAAGATACATCCATATCTGCAGCATCGCGCACTTGCTCCTGTATGCCAGGGCCTGATATTAGGGCTGAGTCTGTTTTCTGTGGAGTTGGCATCATTTTGATTGTGCGAGTGGGTGAGCAACCCACTGAATCCTCAGAATCCGACCCACGCCTATCGCCATCATACAGCTGTACATGGGAATTTGTCTCTGTGTGTGTTTTGAGTATTGCTTCTTGTATGCCGGTGTAGTTACTGGATGTGCGCAGCTTGTCTGTGTGTGTATCCTCTGTGTGCACGTCTTCTGGGATATTGGATCCAAGTGATCTAATTCGAGCCTCTGGTATTTGTGCGGAATTGCTTGTGTCGTGGGTGATAGCGTTCTTTGGCAGGGGAACTGCAAACGCGAATGGCCTGGCTGGGTCCGCGCTTTTGCCTGCACTAGGATTTGCGTCGACCTTAGACTCTGAATCTGTAATAATATAATAAAATGCGTGCATTCGTATATTAGTGCCTAGTAAACACACTGCCCCAGACTCGTGCACCGAAGCTTACTCGAAGCTCACTCGAACTCACTATCGTCACACAGAGTGAGATATATAAGTATAAAGTGCTATAGAGCTGTGGATCTTAAGAGCATATCCAGAACATAAACAGACACGTGATGTACATACGTACCATCAACAACCAAAAACTCAAATCAACTACACTTCAGATACTCAACGCACCTTTTATATATTTCCTACCGGAGTCGCCTATTCTCTTGAAGGTCAGTTTACCTTTGAATCCACTGTTGGCGTGGTTAGTATATGCGTGCGTGCTGTGCGAGTTGGCACGGCTATCTGTTGATCCCGGAGCTAGTGAGATGAAGGTGGTGACATTATCGGCTGCTTCTTCGTCTTCCGTGTCATCGTCTGCCTGATTACACACCACATGAACACTCACTTATTAGTTGGCTGGCGTAAGGACAGGTTTGCAGCGTCTTGTGCTTCTTATTGAGTGAGCGAGATTGTAACAAGGCTGAACCTTTATCGTTCAAGCGTCCCGTGCTTTCGGTTTGGTGTACAGGTGCAGTGCAGAAAACTCATGCAAGCCAGATCACACAGAACACTGAACAGCAACCGAACCCGAGACAACAATTCCGTACAGATTTATTACGGGAAAGAGTGCGCAACAACTACGTTGCGATATGAAGCACGCACGCATCGCACATACACTGGGTCATGATGTTAACGATATATTCACCTCCTTGTCCATGTCGAGCGTGACACCCTTGATGTCCAGCGAGTTGACATCACTCTCAGTCGGATATATCTCCTCGTAGGCGTTCTTATGCGTGCTTGTGTGCCGATGCGTGGTTGCTTTGTGCGATGACAAGGCGAAAGGCGTATCGAACACTCGCGTAGTGCGTAGAGGCGAGTCGAACAAGGTCCCTACATTGGGGGATTCCGCGTCTATTCCCACCGGTGGTCTTGACGGTCGTTCCTAAATTTGCAATGACAAAGACACGGTAGTAGGATAAGGATTGTAACTATGGGTACACATGAGCTATTTGTCATAGCCTGCTATCACATTTACACCAATCACTCGGGAGCGCCGATGTCCAGATCAGATAGGTTAGTACGAGCAATATACATGATCGGGTAAAAAAAAATCCAAATCCGAGCATGACAATATGTCAAGACGATTACTGCACACGTACATTTGTATGTAGCAACCATATACGAGTATACGATGCTCTATCTGATGTGGTCCACAAACAACTGTCCGTCGATATCTATATCTATACAGTATGAATCTACAAACAAAGAGAGCACTCATGAGGATAGAGCCTTATTTTATCCAACACATATGTATACAGTTCGTAGATGCCACCAACAATGAAACCCACTGACCAGTGCACTGGGCTTAAGCTGCGTCACCCCAGCGTCCGATGGGCAGTCTGATCGCGCATCGATGTCTGTAATGATTGCCTCTTTGAGTCCCCCCATAACCACATCATCGCCGCTGTCGTCGGTGGTGTGTGTGCTATCATACACGTCACTGTGTGACTCGTTGTGTGTATTTGGGCGTGTGTGGGTGTGTGTGTTGGTGTGCGTATTGCTGTGTGCGCGGGTCTGGGCCTTCTCATCAGGCCATGCGTTGTTTCTGTGGTCCGATAATGTGTCTCTGAGTTGTTCATTCGTTTGTGATTGATATGTTGCGCCTATGGATGTGCTCTGGGCTGCTCGATTGGGAGCAGGTACGTTCATGAGATCGAAAAACTGGTTCCATATCTGTGCAATTACAAGAAGGGGTACATTAATAGAACCCAATTCAACTGTCGTTGAGATACGAGGGAGAGGATTGGATAGATGTGTGGTATGGTTACCGTGATCAAAGGATTTAACAATTCTGCGATTGGATAGATGTGTGGTATGGTTATCGTGAGCAAAGGATTAAAAAAAATTCTGCTAAATGATGACCAGATATTGCTTAAACCCCGTTATTCACGTATCGGAACCTCCCTCGAGTACAAAAGAACTTCTCTACTAATCTATTATTTAGAGTGGCCTCGCATCGAAATGGGTCGAATTTAATCGTGTATTCTTGTAGGACGGCACAGCTGCGGTAGTCCTAGTCTATATTTTAAAAAACGGCGTACTTACCGCAACTGACTCATGCAGATCCCTGACGTGTGCCACAAACTTGCGTGCTTGTCCCAATATATCCGCTGCGATCTCTCGGCCTCGCACAAACTCAGCGTCAATTTCCTATGTTGGATTTAAGGAATGGGCAAGCAATTGGGATGCGCCGATTGAGTCGGCTTTGTCGCATATGAATCACAGACTAGAGGGCTCCATACCACATGAATTTTGCCTATGTCGATCTGGATTTGTATACGACTGCCAGCCCGTCTTATATGTATTTTAAAGAACCTGAGCATCACCTTCATTGAGCGCATGCACTGTGCATAGAAGTACGCGTTGGCGTGCAGATATGACAATGATAACGAATATATATATCTCTGAGAATGTGTGTGCGATATATGTGGTCTATTTCGAAATAAGTGCACAAGTGTGCATAAGTATAAAACTGCACCGACTGTATATATTGCAGCGTATGCGTCCCCCATGCATGTATGCATAAACGCCTGAAAATACAAATGACTATGTTTCAACATAATGTGAATATGTACACTTGTAGGTAAGGCACATAAACACATACCAACATTCTTTTACGTTCACACACGAAAATAACGTGTTTGTGTGAACTATATATACTATAAGCAAAGGGCATGAAATATATGACACCAGGTGTGAACGTGAAGAAAATACGTATAATACGTTTAAAGTATATCTTTTCATGTATACATTCTTGAACAATGTGTAACTATACATAGAATCAAAACACACAAACACACACAAACACATATATACACATCATCATCATCAACAATAATATATATATATATATATATATATATATATATATATATATATAGCATATATATATATGTATGTATGTAATAATATATATATATATATATGTACATATTATTACATACATATATACATATAATATATATATATATACATATATACATACGTGCCACATACATTACATAATAATTATATATATATATATATATATATATATGCAAACATATACATACATACATCATTACGTACGTACATACATATACGCCACGCGTATGCATTGTACGTTCATTGCATGCGTACGTAATATTGGCGTACATATACATACGTTCATTCGTTCATCCATGCAACATACATACATATTACATATTATATATTATATGCATAATATTACATATATTGTTACATATTATGTTAATACATATACATGCCATGCATATTATATTATATACATATATGTATATTATATAATATACATACACACATTATTATGTTAATATTATAATATATATATATGCATATATATTACGTAATAATATAATATATAATATCATGTTATCATACGCACACTGATTGCATCACGTATGCACGCACATCATCACATATCATTATCACATATTACATACATATATATATGTATATATACATATATATATAATAATACATACATTTATACATATATATATATATGCACGCATGTATGTTGGTGCGTGCGCGTGAGAGCGCAATGCGTTTTCATGTATGCATGATGATGTGCATTTTATGCATGCATGAACGTATATATATATATATATATATATATATATATATATATATATATATATATATATATATAATATATGTATATGTGTGTGTGTGATGTGTGTGTATGTATGCAATGTATGTATGTACGTATATATATGCATGTGTATGGCAACACACACTCAAAATATATTCATATTTGCTCCCCATACAAGTAACCAATATATATATATATATATATATATATGCGCGTTGACTTGCATACTGTCATCATGCATATGTGTATAAATGTGGGTATGTTAACTTCATTGTAAATATGTGGCTTAGTTTTGAAGGACAACTCCGGCGTGCATGTCATCTCACCCAAACGTATATAAGTTAATTTGATACACCGTTTAAAAAATAAGATCATATAATAGGTGTACGGTTTGTATGTAAGTACACACACGTAATACCTATAGCGAATAGCATTATCACTCACCTCGTGTACCATTTTATTGCATTATTACTATGGACTATAAAACAATACACACCTGCAATGTGAGCGTAACTTGTTGCTCCATTAGCTCAAGCTCGGCCAGGTCATGCCTAGAGTTCGATATCGACATTGTGCACTCAATTCCATATATACCCTAGTAGGAGGAAGTTCCGAAGCTATCTAACTTTCGGGAAAGACATATCACAAGCCAGAGTTTCACACTCAAATCGAACGGTAAATATCTGTTATATGCGTTTATAACTCTCTCAACATATATTATTAAGGGGATAAATAGTATCGTACATGAATTGCACTCACCATAGGCCTATATAACAATTCTGCAATATCAGCAATGTGAGGTCATACATGTTATTTAAATAGCCCATAGTGACAGGCTCCAACCATACATAAGACCCCCTGGTGACCCTCCCATAGATTCTGTAGGTTGGTGGATTATGGAAAGGGCGGGTTTAGTTCCACCAATCGGATTCTTTGTAATTTGATAATATGTTGTGATTCATGTGATTGCTACATCTACTACTGTGTACCATGTAATTATCACACGTAATGAGGTGAACGACCTTGCTATTCATATAAATAGGGCTACAGGCATTCATTCCGCGAGTATATTGTGTATATCATCGGTCCCAGGGTGGATACATGTATGCACATAATAGGCTTATTGACCTGGAAAAGAGAGTACGCTATAGCTGGATATATGCAGTGTTCATTCTGCCGAATACAAGTACAAGGGTTTAGGCAAGAGACGGATTTAGGGGTGTACGTTCTATATACCAAACCATGCACCGCCCCTTCCGGTTATACCGGTCATATATGAAAGGCATCTCACGCACATGCGCTCGTTCATCTCACACTCGTAGAGAGGCACATCAGGTGCTGGCTAACAAGTTACTGACAGATAAGGAGGTCACACAAAGCACCAGAAAGCTAATCAGAAGCGTTCTAGACGGGCGCACTCCTATGCTGGCGGCTGATGATCCCTTCAACTTTAAATGTAAGCGTACACAAGAAGTTTGTATGTGAACTGTTTACTGCGATTTTCAATCACTACCACTGAAGATGGAAACTACTCTGCAGATAATTGTGGTTTGTAGGAGTATATAAATACGAGCAATGATAGGGTGTGTATATGTGTGTATATGTATTATCCCAACAATATACTATAGTATTTATATAGATATTGTTCCCTCGTTTCGTAGGTGTTTAAGTTGAAGTTTCCGAGTATAGGATGATGAGTTATATATATTATATATATATATATATATACGCATAAATAAATATATATATATATATATATATATATATATATATATATATATATATACATATATATATATATATATATATACGTAGATATATATATATATATATACATATATATATATAAATATATATATAATCATATATATATATATATATATATATATATATATATAATAATAATATACATATATATTATACATATATATATATATGCATATTCTCCATATATATACAAAAATGTTTTTTTACACACATACGCGCATATTATAATATATATAATATATATAATATATATATATATATATATATATATAAGCACATAGCACACACATACAACATCACAACACATATATATATATATATATATATATATATATATATATATATATATATATCACACATCATCATCAACACACACACAACACACACACACACACACACACAACACAAACACACACACAAACACACACATGCACATATATATATATACATATATATATATGCACCACAATATATTCATATTCAGTTTTATGTTTATGTTTTTTTTTTACAATACTGAACATACACACCAATACCAGACTTATTTCAAAACAACGCTCATGTTTGGATCCTCTGTAATAGCCAACTAGAACCTGATGAGAACGTGCTGGGCTGCCTTATATATATATATTTTTTTACATCAACACACATGTACAAAAAGTGAAGACTGTGTATGGGCTATCGATCCGTGTTTCTATGACTACAGATATATATATATATATATATATATATATATATATATATATATATATATATATGTATATATATATGTATATATATATACATATATATATAATATATACATATATATATATATATATATATATATATATATATAATATATATATATATATATATATACAATAATATATATAATATGTATATATATATATATAATATGTAATATATAATATATATATAATATATGTATATAATAATAATATATATATAATACATATTATATACATAATATTATACAATAATAATAACATATGCATACATAATTATAATTACAATATATATTATTATTATTATTATTAATATTATTAGCATATGTATTAACATGGTATATTATTATATATATATATAATATATATGTACATATATATTATTGTAGCTAATATATACAATTAGTTATATATAATATTATATTATAGTTGCATATGTATAATATATATAATAATATATAATATATATATATTATATATATATACAATAACATATATAATATATTATAGCATATACATATATTATGTTTTGCAATTGTTTTCGTTTGGTAACCCTGAACTGTTGTGATTTTGATTACATGTTAATTTCTATAATGATAATTTTTCGTATTGTGCATGTGATATACATATGTTTGTATATATACATACATACACGTATGTATAATATATATATATGCATATATATATATATATATATATATATATATATATATGTGTGTGATGTATGTATGTATATGTATATGTATATGTTTATCCCCGTATATTCATGCATGGTTCATACATATTCATAGGTGTACGATGAAATACATGTAATTACGTTTATATATTGATCATTCCATCTATATTTGTATTTATTTTTTGCTTGGCTGAAGGTTATTTGTACCTTACTATCTCCAGGCACTGCCTGCGGTGAGTGCTGTAGGAATTTTGGCAGTTCCTTGTATTTGGGTAGCGATGATTTGTTCCGCATAACTCGCTCAGAAATTGGCAGAAGGTAAGTCTCCGAAATATTGCAGTGTATAGAATGCGTGCCGTATGTGGATGTTTTTTTATTTTCTTATACCACTCATCTTTCCTGCGCCTTCTTTTTGTAATCCCCCACACTAGATTTTCGTGCCAGCCTTTCTAAATGATCATTGGATAGTATGCCTGCCTACTATATTCCTTTTATTCTGCTGTGTTGATACAATTTCTGATGCAGTTGATGTAGAACGTGTCTGGCATTCAAATATTAGGTATTCGTGTATATGGAGATCCAGTGTTCTGTGTATGTCACATTGGGGCCAGGGACAGTCGATATACATGTGTATATACAAGTACATCCGAGTATTTTGACTTGTTAGCTTATATTATCCCAACCAAATTCCTGCCCGGATGTTTTACCTCTTTCCGCATACATCCCGTCTCCTATGTTCTTCGTTATGACGCGATACAATTGCCTATAGTAAATAATTTGTTAGCAAGTGCTCCAGCCATGTACGTACATGGACCATTTCATTTGCTCGGTGTAGTTGAAAATATGCAGTGCCTTGGCTAAGATTTGTATTTCATATTTAAACAGGAGTGGCATCGACACGTCGACATCACTGTTGCGCAATGTTTCTGAGGGCATCCGCGTGGAAGCGCAAGTGGTGGGCCGCGGATTTATAGCGCCAGTCTGTAGATTACAAACGGTTTCACGTGATACTGAAACAGGGCAGCATGCGCACAGACATAGCGGGACAGCCACACCCTCACACACAGATACAGACAAAACCGAGCACGCACCAAGACGCGTGCGTTCGAGGGATGATCGATGTGTGTTTGCTGTACCGCTTCGACCGAAAAGCAGTACAAGTACTATTACCCCCAACGATACACAGAAGAACACGACAACAGAAGGTAGAAGAGAACAGACACGTATACAATCAGCGACACCGCTGGACTCAGACCAGTCGCATATGCAACCATCTCCAAGCGAGAAGGGTACCGGGCGGGTGAAGTTGACGTGTGGTTTGGGTCCAGATGTCATGCCTACGAAGTGCAGCTCGTTCCCTATAGCCAGAGGCCTGGAACAAATTCAAGGTATGTGGAACGATGAGGTAGTCCACCTATTGATACACTGTTTAAAGAATATGTATTTACATATACAGCTAAAGTAGTCGCGCACGCCATTTTATATATATATATATATATATATATATATATATATATATATATATATATATATATATATATATATATATATATATATATATATATATATATATATATATATACATATACATATATAATATATATATATATATATACATATATATATATATATATATATATATATATATATATATATGTATGTACATATATTTGTATATGTATATATATACATACTTATATATATATATATATATATATATATATATTCAAATATACTTTTATCGAAGTGTGATTGCAGACATTATCCGCTATGGTATATATTTTTGCAAATGCAAACGTTTAAACAATTTAATACATGCCTGCTCTTCACTATATGTAGTTGTTCACATATCCATACGTAGCCCTGGACATATGCCTGAACAAATATACTGTCAATGCAATCATCACCTCTCGATGTGTGTAACTCTTTCAATTAGAATATGTCTCGATTCTGCAGTTTCACAGTCACTCATGCCAGTGGACGTATAGTTGGTCATTATTAATAACGCGGGAAGCGCGTATAGAGTCTTTATTGATAGACCAATACGTATGGATGCTCGCACTGTGTTAAATATGTAGTGATATTCCGGATCGTGCATGTGTAGGTTTCGAATCGTTGCTTGCTACACTCCAGCCCTGCCGTGCATATTTGAATATACACAGGCGCAGCGTGGTTTATGAGTGTCATTATTTCCACACGGACCTCCACATACTCACAGACTTACACACATGACCCACTTAGTATAAATATATGAGGCGCTTTAGTGACTTTGATCGCAATGGTGCACCATACATGTATGTTCATATGCGGAATGGGTTTTGCGTGCCAGGCTTTTACTTCGGTATCGACGGGTGCGAAGGTCTTGTGCCCGAGGCCACGGATATATCTGGGGATCGAACCTCACATATCAATGGGAAGGTGATAGCAAAGCCACCGATGGGACATGCACATGAGAAACAACGTGCGGATGTCAGGCAGAGCGAAGCTACAAGCACATCACATAATGAGAGGGACACTTTGCGGAATGCCCAGCAGGCACAAGCGTTGGGCACACACACAAATGAAAGAACTCCGAATCAGGCCACGACAAGCAAAGAATCTGTAAGGAAGACTCTGGGCCAAGGAACAATGTTGAATCGGCCAAAGGAGAAGACTCAAACTGTGCAGGACTACGTGCAGCGGAACGCACTGGCGGATCGCTGGAAACGTGCGGATTGGTTCCGCAAGTGTCGCGAGAAAGTGTGTTGTTTGATGCTGTATGGCGGTGTATTGTGAGACTTGAGCTTTGTTTTCGCATCTCCGCCCCGAAGAGTTTGCGCGATGTGTTGATACAGGTGCGAGTAACTATTGTCCGCGTGATCGAAGAATTGGGAATTGTACTGGGTTTGGGTAGTGTTTGTGGACGGCCATGTGTGCATGTGTGTGCTTGCATAAGTATTAAATTCAGTAGACGATTATCGGACAATCTGTGCGTGTATAGTGGCTCACCCGGACTTGGAAGCTTTTAAAGCGGCACGCGATCTGACTATCGCCAATCATGCTCTGCCCGTGATGTGATCAACGATTGCGGTCCAGTCGTCGAATCCGAATGTAATTTGGCGCTTCAGTTCTGCTAAGATTTGCCTGAAATATCATCACTAACTTCTGCGTGTTCTCTCGACTTTGTTATGGATTCGTCAGGCCATTGATGCCATAGTGCAGAGCCCGATAGAAAGCAGTCCCAAAGTGAATGCGCGATTGGTGGCGCTACTGGGACTTATTTGGTACGACTTTGACAGCCTCACACCACGCGGCCGTATATCTGGGTAAGGCCATTTTCTTTTCTAAAATTTATCAAATTCACATCAAAGGAATGTCTTTGTATATTTATAAGTATTATGTTTTTGTTTGTTACACTATCAAACAACGCGGCCATATACCTGGTGAACGTCATCCTCTTTTTTTTGTCATATGTCAAATTCAGCAAAGACATGTCTTTGTATACATATCTGTTTTATATACCTATTTGCAACACTATATATTCAACTATCACCTCTGGACTTTTCTCGAGCCGATTATTTTACATTTACTCTGTCCCTATAACTACCGCAGGATTGTTTCTGGATATCCTGTGGTAATCTGCATGAATATATATACATAAGTTTGTGTAGTAATAGTTTGTGTAGTAAGAGTTGATGACGTTGGGCTGCGATCTCAATCATGTCCTTTCGTGTGGTCTGCTCACCAAAAACTACCTTTA
Organism: Sphaeroforma sirkka; assembly: GCA_001586965.3. Lineage (NCBI taxonomy): Eukaryota > Ichthyosporea > Ichthyophonida > Sphaeroforma > Sphaeroforma sirkka. The sequence goes on from LUCW03001768.1 coordinate 63,870, forward strand.
AGGCCCAAACTCAAATGAATGCGTTTATTTTTACGGTCTAGTTGTTCTGAGACAACGCCCATCCATACCTCTTTTTTCGCTTTTTTATGATACGAGAGAGAAAAACATTGTTACTGTGGTCGTTGATCATTGTCCACTGCTATTCATGCTATTGACAGAGGCTGGGAGGAACTGATTACAGCTATCGACACGCACACAGACGAATTTGTGCAGTGTCTTGTGGAAGCAGCGGAAGTGGTGAGTGCGTCTGAAACGAATGGACAAGAGAACATAGAGCACAGTGCAGGCACTCAGTGGGAGAGAGCAGTGGACGAGGCTACAGCATCTATGTACGCGCGCATCAATCAACGCACGATGTAGTCGTACTCGGTTGTCATGTCAACATTTCTCGAGGGGGTGACTTTTGGTGTGCTATCGAAACAGCAGGATCACACGCAACACCTCAGTCATGGTAAATACAGTCGTTGCTCATAGTGTGGTACTAACCTGCTTGACAATATGGTTGTGAGCATCGTTTTCTGACGCATCTTTTCTATGTACTCTGGTTCCATATACCGCACTACTGGGATCAGACCGCCGTCAAGTAGGCGAACGAATGTGGCGCTCATGGTGGCGTGGTACCTCAGGTATACCTATGCCTTCTTTTTGTTCATATACAATACGGAAGATTCGTGTGATCGCATACGTCAATCATGCTCCGCAATAGAGCAATGGGCGATACGCGGGTCATCGCATGTTTGTGTATGTATCTATCGTTTGCGTTTAAATCGGTTGGGATAGTTTTACGAGAATAAAAATAGTCTGAAGCCATCTGCAGATTGCGATAATCGTATGTCCTGAATAGTAAGAATTGCAAAGAATATTACCGAATTTAATGGTTCAACCAAGTTTTAGAATTTAGTGTTTAGAGATTAATAATGCATGCTAATATATAGCAGATTGACTATGCTGCCTGCAGTATTGATTCCTGTTATATCTTTGAGCCACTATGTGTGATTGTGTCTCTATTGTTGGCTTCAATACAGCCCCTCTGTATTCATTTCATTTGTCGCCACCAGCGCATCCCAGAACGGACCGATATTTACGCCAATCGTACATTGATCAGTGCCTGCTCAAAGTGCGAACGCGGAATTGCTTCTGACAGTTGTCTCTGATTTATCACATGGCATAGAGCTTCAAAAGCTGACTTGTCACTGCAACTCATCACAAAGTGGCGACGTTTCTTATCTCTGAGGGGCAAGAATCCGTTGTACACGCTCAGCATTGCAGTGACAGGCGCGTGCCATGCAAATGAAGGTGCAGCAACTGCACACCCTTCTCCAGGTATCGTTCGGCTTCGCGCTGTGTGAGCACTTCGTAAATATCTTCGTCGGCTTTCCACCTCAGAGGGCCAACGTATTTGAAGAAGTGGCGCGATGTCGAGGTTGCGGCCGATTCTGTGAAGTTCGTTGTGCAGAGCAAGCGAGTGTCAATAACCATTCCGTTGACTGCGATGGGTTTCATCGTCTCTCTCGCATCGGAATCAATAGCCGGAGTGTACACCGATCTGTTCACCTCTTTGACGATCTCCTGCTCCTGCTGTTGCTGCATCTCCCTTTGTACAAACGTATTGAAGCCATGGTCGGTGTTGGCTGCTCCTGGGTCGCTGTGTGGCTGCAGAGACTTTGCAATGGTCTCCATAACGGCATGCAGTTCAGAACCTGGCGTGTCATCAGTAAAGTGCTCCGCATGTTTTGTTAGCATTGCGAGTGCACGTGTTGCTGGTGTTTCTGGGCGGCAGTGCTTGCCATAGAGGGCTTCTGGCTGGTCCTGGTCATCTATATACCATACCGAGGTCTCATTTATCTTCTCCTCTCCGGGTAAGGTCTCTGGTGTTTTGTCCAAACTAATCGCATCCTCAGTCTCAATCGTATCATCATTGTTCAGTTCATCTCGCCGCCGTTCAGCGTCCATGATGCGGAAGTACACAGCCTGCTCCACCCAATTCACCACGTTGCTCTGTACCGCGAAATCCGTATTCAGCAACAATCACGCCACTAGGCGCTGTGCATAGAACCAGTCCTTCGTACCCGTAGAGGTTTCGTCAATCTTCTCTAAAATCACCTCAGGCACCACGAGACCAAACCGCTGCGCGCCGTCCAACTGTCGTAAGCGGCCGATAGCCTGCATATATGCATCCCGGGTCAGACCTGGGCCTATAGTGACCAGAGCAAAGGCATCATGCCGCAGTCGCATATCTACCCCGCGTGTGTGTTCCTGGTCATACAGCACCAGACACTGGTGCACGGGGATGGTGGAGGTGGCCATGTCCTGGGCCTCAGTGTGTGCGACTGTGGGCAGCGTGCGCCACCCCTCAGGCGAGTGGTAGATGATGCCGCGGTGTCGCGTCGAGACTAAAGTTCGGTACGCAATTGCTCTGCGATCTTGTAGAGTGTGTGGCCCTGGAACAGCGCGCCGACGTCAATGATGGCATCCACCGCGCGTTGGTTCGCTATGGCAACGATGCGCTCGATTACGTCTTCGTGTGCACCCACTGAGAACACGTCCTCGTCCTTGACGCGGTGATTGATGGCTAGCATGCGTCCGTGGGCCCCTTCATATCCTGTCACGTGACCCATCGCTGTGGCATAGGGCGACAGCAATCCAAGATCGCGCGTGCCAGAGAACCCAACGATTCTGCGAGAGCCCGTCATCAAATGCCACGAGTTGGTGGATATGGACTGTGGATAGGTCTGCAGCTCGTCCGGGAACAGGCACAGATTGAGCCAGAAGTGGACCAGAGCATGCTCATGCCCAATAGCCTGGTACAGTGTTTCAATGTTGAGATCGGTGACATCGTTGACACTGCGCGGAACAGTGTTTCAATGTTGAGATCGGTGACATCGTTGACACTGCGCGGACACTCTGTGTCTGCGTCTATATTAGCTATCCACGTCTCATACTCAGCATCACGTTGGGTGGGATTGAGTGCTGAAGGCGCACTTGGGCCTCGCGTACCTGGTCTAAGGTCAGCCTCTTGTGATAGTATGACATGATGGTGAACCCAATTACCAAGTCTAGGCGGGCGAACTCGCTCTTGTGCGATGGTGTGTCATTGGCACGGAAGGGGACAGCCAAGCGTTTCTTGTCATACGTCGTTTCTAATTCGTTGATCCCATAGTGCACACAGTAGCGACGCTCGAGCAGGTTCACTAGCAGGCCAAACGAAAACAATCCTCTCAACGTTAGCAACTGAGCAGCCTCCATAGGGGTATAGGCTTCCAGTTCGGGCGCATCCTCGCCGGTGATCAGCATGCGATCTCTCTCCATATCGAGCCATACCAAGTTTCCAGCTTTCGGCGCGAGGGTAAACACCCGTGTCAGGAGCGTCTCCCTATGAGTCTCAGTCCAGGCATTCGCCGCATCAGGTGACTCGTCTCGAAGGGACCACGCCAGGTCTAGCACGACCTCAAGCACACGGATCCTCGCGGAACAAATATCCGAGTCAGCCCCATTGTACCGAACTTCGCCCACGGCATACACCAGCTCACTGTCTGGCCGTAAGACCTCGTCACACTCGTCCACAATGTCGATGAACAGGTTGGGATGCAGGAGTGTCTGTGGCATTCTCTCCCGTGTGGAGTCGGTGGTCTCCTCCACAGTTTTCAGCCGCGCTGAATTGACATGCGACGGAGCGCTCATAACAACGGCCCCGTGCACCCGCAACCGAGACATGTGACGGTACAGATGTTGCATGCTGTGCGAGTCAACGGAAACCTGGCGGGAAAACGGGATGCGCACTACCGGTTGAGCCAAGACACTGAGGGATAGGCTCTTGACAAATGCCGCATAGGCTTCATCTAACAGTGGCTCGGGTACCAGCGCACGGCACAGCTTGTAGGGGTGTGCGTCCATGCGTGCATACGCTTCGCTGCTGATGTACAGCGCGAGCAACGGCATCACCACACGCGTCTTTCCGGACCCAATGCCCATCTGCAGCAGCATAGGATGCAGTTCCTCATCTGAGACGTAGGCATCCACTGCCTGTATCAATTGGGCGACGGCTGCCTGTTGGTCATTGCGCACCTGCAGTTGTCCATCGATCTCGAACACAAGCCAGCTAGGGTGGAGGCGAATGTCGTACGATCGCTTTGTCTCTAATTCGATGATTATCGCACTCATAGTCGTGCCCGGGGTAAGTAGTCGCGCACATCTGTCCAGTAGCACAATGAGCTCGCCTCATGCAAACAAGGCATCGCGCACTTTGCCTACAGACTCAGAGGCTAAGTACGGATTGAATTCGTGTATGCGAAAGGCACCCAGTAGTGCTTTGACATAGTCCGTGCGATAAAAAGCGGGAATAATGCCGAGGATCTGCCGAACCTTCCAGTTCAAGTTGTCCACCTCAGGTGTCTGCACCATTGCTGCATCGATGTATGCTGCCAAGGCATCTCTGTCCCGTTGTGCTCGCCGTTGCACTTCCCAAATAGCAGGTCATAGACTATCCACATTGGGATGAGCAGACGTGAGACTTTGGTACACATCCCAGCTCGCCTTTGTCGTCTCAACTAGAGTAGCCATGTGATCGGTAGAACAATCCAGGCCCTGAAGTGGGAACTCAGGAACATCGTCACCCTCCCTCTCGGATTCCAGGTGATCATCATCCTCGCTCTCGGATACCGAATTGGTGGCCTGGCGTACTTTGTCCAAGAGGCTGTTTAGTTTAGCCTCATGCTCGCTCACAGATGTAGTACACGGGACCGCGGTGATCTGTACAATCCGGAAGGCTCGTGCATTCGCAAATTGGCCCGGCATAGCGACAGGAAGTCTAACTAGGGTCGTAGGTAACTTCAGACGGAGTCCTGGTGGTTGGGTTTCTCCAGTCGTAGTTGTGATCCTCTCGTTGAGTATGTTAGGATGCAGCGAGAGACCTTGCATGCTAGCAGACTCATTCAGACCTACCAAGATACCCACTTGATGCCGGATCAATGCGCACATCTCCCGCATGTCAGGATATTTCGTAGTACAGATGCGTTCTATAGCCTCGATAGACCTCAGTGCCGATGAAATGACTGGCAATTGGTCCACAGCCAACGCTCGACGGAGACATTCAGTGGCACGCTCAGCGACCGTCATGCCATTGCTACCCATCAAGGGCAGTCCAGTATCATAACGCAACGACACCACAGCTAGATACAGAATGCCATCCAGGGTGTTCGCTCTCATATCACCCAAGTTTGGATGTATGGTGTACTCGTGGTAGTTGACGTGCTCATTAGAGCCGTCATTCTCACCAGGATCGGCAACTTCTCGCAGCAAGTATATGTCGGGCTGTTCGTGTATGCGCTTAGGATCGGAAGCTACCAACCGCAAATATGACCGGCACTGGCCCCAGATGTGTGGTGAGTGCTGTTCCTGTGCCACCTCGTACCCATCGTACTCCACACTGCGCCACACAGGACTTCCTAAGTCTGCTCAAATTTCAGACCGACGGCATCCCACCGATACAGCGTCCATGTGAGCTTGTCCTGTTGGTCGACACATTCGTGTGTGAGGAGGATGTGCTCTTTCATCTCAACGTGAGTGAGTACGTCGGTAGAGGTATCTAGGTAAAAAGAGGAATATACTTATAGAGGAGTGTACTATGATGGTGGTGTTAGAAGTTATCTTCTTGGGTAGTAGATATCCCTCGGGATGGACGATATAACACATGTGTATGATAATATCAATATAGCTATAAAAGTATAAAGGGAATTATTAATAATAAGAGAGTAGTTAAATGGTATAACTTTTGATTCCAAATCAAAGATTGAGGGTTCGATTCCTTCCTTTCTTGCCCTTTAAAAAGAATATCAATCAATTTGTTGACGATTGCATATTGTACTATATCATTATTAACTCAGCAAGTGTCCTAGCCTTAGGAAAGCACTAGCCAGGGCGACTAAGCAAGCACAGCAGAACCAACAAGTCGCTCCGGTCCAGGTAGCATAATTGGCTATCACTGATGGGAAAATGGTAGACATGGGTAATGGTAGAGGCTCCTTCAGGAAGGATGGATGTTACATCCCTGCCCTCCCCTCCTTGCGGATGGTAGGTCCCTCTTCTCTTATCTCTTAGGGGACCGTAAACTACATCCCCCCGGGGATACACTTACACAAGTAAGTGAGCTACTAGTTGAATCGGTCATATTAGCCTACGATAATATAAATAAAACCGGGCTATAAATATATTCCTGTCTTTGGGTCAGTCATTAAGTGAACCCTCGGGATCAATCCAAGTATCTCCTGCAACTATGGTGTCCCTCTTGAAAATGTGTAGAGGACCCCTCCACCATTAGAAAGATTTCCCTTTCCCTATAGTCTACCCTGTAAACAGAAGTAGGGGGAGAGATATTGATTTATACAAAGAAATGGATAAAATATGCGCTCTGACGAAAGGTCTATATGGTCGCCGAAAGGATTTACTTACCGAATGTGCCACGACAGTTTTAAAACTGGGCTGAGATAACCATATTAATCCGGCTATGCTACAATTTAATTTTTACTGCCACTCACCATGTCAGAGTTCCTTGTCAAGGACAGTAGAGGAGCTTGTGGCAGCGAAGAGATTGGTTCAATCGCGATCAGTAGAGAGCGATCTAGATCCCTCCCAAAGTAGAGTAGAGATGGTAGAGGCTCCTTGATGAAGGCTCTAAGGTATGCCTCATCCTTCGGATCGTAGGTCCCTCTTATCTTATCTCTTAGGGGACCGTAGATTAGATTAAGATAGGATAGTTTACATCCCCCCGGGGATGGTGGGGGGTCCTTCGGAGTACCTACGGGAATATAATTGGGCGCGGATGATATGTAAGTACCGACACCTCTCAAAAACAATTTAAGAAGTATCTGTGGAAGCCGATATTATTCATACCTTCCGGATTATAGTCTCAAGTAGTTTTAGAGAGAAACAATGTAATGGGTGGAGTAATCTAATGGAAACTAGTTCTTGCCTTGATTGAAGAAGGTTAAATCTAATTTAACTCTAGGATTAATATAAAGATATTATAACAAAAGTATTGGGCAAAGATATAAGTAGCGATTAAAATGAAAGGAAGGTCTCGGAGCACCATCCCCAAAGATGTCAGTCATAGTCTTGGGGGTCCCCCTAAACTAAAAGTCAGAGGGCACCCTTTAAGTATCATCTTGATGGAAGTGGTGGGACAAGGATAATACCCAACTTTAGTATATGGTAAATAATCACGTGAGTAGGCCAGTGTCGTTCCCTTTAAAAATTACATAAACTATTTACCTTAGGACTAAGCTATCTTATAAAACACAAAGGTTTATTTTTTAGTCCTAAGGGTCTAATCAGAATAGAATTATGAGTAGTAGCCGAATATTCAGCTAATCATCAACATACTATATTTTTATTGGCCTATCCTATGGATAGGGATCCTATATCCTCAGTCAGCGTCCCCGGGGTGACACATCATACACCCCCCCGGGCAGACTAGGTACCTATACGTTCTCAGTAGACTAGTATAGTGCGCTTAGGAGTATGGGGTAGAGTAGGGTATATATTGTCACGGGGGTATTAGTGTGTATGCGAAGAGAGTTGGAAGAGGCTGTACGGTCCCTTGGAGTCCACCTACCAAGACCACATATACCATTCCCGCCCTAATCTTTTATGTGTGGGACTTCCCGTCACCGTCCCCTCTCCGCCAGGGGGCTTCCCATCCAATTATATAAATATATAGTCAAAGTTAGACTCCGAATGGGATGTAACATCCATCCTTCCTGAAGGAGCCTCTACCATTACCCATGTCTACCATTTTCCCATCAGTGATAGCCAATTATGCTACCTGGACCGGAGCGACTTGTTGGTTCTGCTGTGCTTGCTTAGTCGCCCTGGCTAGTGCTTTCCTAAGGCTAGGACACTTGCTGAGTTAATAATGATATAGTACAATATGCAATCGTCAACAAATTGATTGATATTCTTTTTAAAGGGCAAGAAAGGAAGGAATCGAACCCTCAATCTTTGATTTGGAATCAAAAGTTATACCATTTAACTACTCTCTTATTATTAATAATTCCCTTTATACTTTTATAGCTATATTGATATTATCATACACATGTGTTATATCGTCCATCCCGAGGGATATCTACTACCCAAGAAGATAACTTCTAACACCACCATCATAGTACACTCCTCTATAAGTATATTCCTCTTTTTACCTAGATACCTCTACCGACGTACTCACTCACGTTGAGATGAAAGAGCACATCCTCCTCACACACGAATGTGTCGACCAACAGGACAAGCTCACATGGACGCTGTATCGGTGGGATGCCGTCGGTCTGAAATTTGAGCAGACTTAGGAAGTCCTGTGTGGCGCAGTGTGGAGTACGATGGGTACGAGGTGGCACAGGAACAGCACTCACCACACATCTGGGGCCAGTGCCGGTCATATTTGCGGTTGGTAGCTTCCGATCCTAAGCGCATACACGAACAGCCCGACATATACTTGCTGCGAGAAGTTGCCGATCCTGGTGAGAATGACGGCTCTAATGAGCACGTCAACTACCACGAGTACACCATACATCCAAACTTGGGTGATATGAGAGCGAACACCCTGGATGGCATTCTGTATCTAGCTGTGGTGTCGTTGCGTTATGATACTGGACTGCCCTTGATGGGTAGCAATGGCATGACGGTCGCTGAGCGTGCCACTGAATGTCTCCGTCGAGCGTTGGCTGTGGACCAATTGCCAGTCATTTCATCGGCACTGAGGTCTATCGAGGCTATAGAACGCATCTGTACTACGAAATATCCTGACATGCGGGAGATGTGCGCATTGATCCGGCATCAAGTGGGTATCTTGGTAGGTCTGAATGAGTCTGCTAGCATGCAAGGTCTCTCGCTGCATCCTAACATACTCAACGAGAGGATCACAACTACGACTGGAGAAACCCAACCACCAGGACTCCGTCTGAAGTTACCTACGACCCTAGTTAGACTTCCTGTCGCTATGCCGGGCCAATTTGCGAATGCACGAGCCTTCCGGATTGTACAGATCACCGCGGTCCCGTGTACTACATCTGTGAGCGAGCATGAGGCTAAACTAAACAGCCTCTTGGACAAAGTACGCCAGGCCACCAATTCGGTATCCGAGAGCGAGGATGATGATCACCTGGAATCCGAGAGGGAGGGTGACGATGTTCCTGAGTTCCCACTTCAGGGCCTGGATTGTTCTACCGATCACATGGCTACTCTAGTTGAGACGACAAAGGCGAGCTGGGATGTGTACCAAAGTCTCACGTCTGCTCATCCCAATGTGGATAGTCTATGACCTGCTATTTGGGAAGTGCAACGGCGAGCACAACGGGACAGAGATGCCTTGGCAGCATACATCGATGCAGCAATGGTGCAGACACCTGAGGTGGACAACTTGAACTGGAAGGTTCGGCAGATCCTCGGCATTATTCCCGCTTTTTATCGCACGGACTATGTCAAAGCACTACTGGGTGCCTTTCGCATACACGAATTCAATCCGTACTTAGCCTCTGAGTCTGTAGGCAAAGTGCGCGATGCCTTGTTTGCATGAGGCGAGCTCATTGTGCTACTGGACAGATGTGCGCGACTACTTACCCCGGGCACGACTATGAGTGCGATAATCATCGAATTAGAGACAAAGCGATCGTACGACATTCGCCTCCACCCTAGCTGGCTTGTGTTCGAGATCGATGGACAACTGCAGGTGCGCAATGACCAACAGAGGCAGCCGTCGCCCAATTGATACAGGCAGTGGATGCCTACGTCTCAGATGAGGAACTGCATCCTATGCTGCTGCAGATGGGCATTGGGTCCGGAAAGACGCGTGTGGTGATGCCGTTGCTCGCGCTGTACATCAGCAGCGAAGCGTATGCACGCATGGACGCACACCCCTACAAGCTGTGCCGTGCGCTGGTACCCGAGCCACTGTTAGATGAAGCCTATGCGGCATTTGTCAAGAGCCTATCCCTCAGTGTCTTGGCTCAACCGGTAGTGCGCATCCCGTTTTCCCGCCAGGTTTCCGTTGACTCGCACAGCATGCAACATCTGTACCGTCACATGTCTCGGTTGCGGGTGCACGGGGCCGTTGTTATGAGCGCTCCGTCGCATGTCAATTCAGCGCGGCTGAAAACTGTGGAGGAGACCACCGACTCCACACGGGAGAGAATGCCACAGACACTCCTGCATCCCAACCTGTTCATCGACATTGTGGACGAGTGTGACGAGGTCTTACGGCCAGACAGTGAGCTGGTGTATGCCGTGGGCGAAGTTCGGTACAATGGGGCTGACTCGGATATTTGTTCCGCGAGGATCCGTGTGCTTGAGGTCGTGCTAGACCTGGCGTGGTCCCTTCGAGACGAGTCACCTGATGCGGCGAATGCCTGGACTGAGACTCATAGGGAGACGCTCCTGACACGGGTGTTTACCCTCGCGCCGAAAGCTGGAAACTTGGTATGGCTCGATATGGAGAGATCGCATGCTGATCACCGGCGAGGATGCGCCCGAACTGGAAGCCTATACCCCTATGGAGGCTGCTCAGTTGCTAACGTTGAGAGGATTGTTTTCGTTTGGCCTGCTAGTGAACCTGCTCGAGCGTCGCTACTGTGTGCACTATGGGATCAACGAATTAGAAACGACGTATGACAAGAAACGCTTGGCTGTCCCCTTCCGTGCCAATGACACACCATCGCACAAGAGCGAGTTCGCCCGCCTAGACTTGGTAATTGGGTTCACCATCATGTCATACTATCACAAGAGGCTGACCTTAGACCAGGTACGCGAGGCCCAAGTGCGCCTTCAGCACTCAATCCCACCCAACGTGATGCTGAGTATGAGACGTGGATAGCTAATATAGACGCAGACACAGAGTGTCCGCGCAGTGTCAACGATGTCACCGATCTCAACATTGAAACACTGTTCCGCGCAGTGTCAACGATGTCACCGATCTCAACATTGAAACACTGTACCAGGCTATTGGGCATGAGCATGCTCTGGTCCACTTCTGGCTCAATCTGTGCCTGTTCCCGGACGAGCTGCAGACCTATCCACAGTCCATATCCACCAACTCGTGGCATTTGATGACGGGCTCTCGCAGAATCGTTGGGTTCTCTGGCACGCGCGATCTTGGATTGCTGTCGCCCTATGCCACAGCGATGGGTCACGTGACAGGATATGAAGGGGCCCACGGACGCATGCTAGCCATCAATCACCGCGTCAAGGACGAGGACGTGTTCTCAGTGGGTGCACACGAAGACGTAATCGAGCGCATCGTTGCCATAGCGAACCAACGCGCGGTGGATGCCATCATTGACGTCGGCGCGCTGTTCCAGGGCCACACACTCTACAAGATCGCAGAGCAATTGCGTACCGAACTTTAGTCTCGACGCGACACCGCGGCATCATCTACCACTCGCCTGAGGGGTGGCGCACGCTGCCCACAGTCGCACACACTGAGGCCCAGGACATGGCCACCTCCACCATCCCCGTGCACCAGTGTCTGGTGCTGTATGACCAGGAACACACACGCGGGGTAGATATGCGACTGCGGCATGATGCCTTTGCTCTGGTCACTATAGGCCCAGGTCTGACCCGGGATGCATATATGCAGGCTATCGGCCGCTTACGACAGTTGGACGGCGCGCAGCGGTTTGGTCTCGTGGTGCCTGAGGTGATTTTAGAGAAGATTGACGAAACCTCTACGGGTACGAAGGACTGGTTCTATGCACAGCGCCTAGTGGCGTGATTGTTGCTGAATACGGATTTCGCGGTACAGAGCAACGTGGTGAATTGGGTGGAGCAGGCTGTGTACTTCCGCATCATGGACGCTGAACGGCGGCGAGATGAACTGAACAATGATGATACGATTGAGACTGAGGATGCGATTAGTTTGGACAAAAAACACCAGAGACCTTACCCGGAGAGGAGAAGATAAATGAGACCTCGGTATGGTATATAGATGACCAGGACCAGCCAGAGCCCCCTCTATGGCAAGCACTGCCGCCCAGAAACACCAGCAACACGTGCACTCGCAATGCTAACAAAACATGCGGAGCACTTTACTGATGACACGCCAGGTTCTGAACTGCATGCCGTTATGGAGACCATTGCAAAGTCTCTGCAGCCACACAGCGACCCAGGAGCAGCCAACACCGACCATGGCTTCAATACGTTTGTACAAAGGGAGATGCAGCAACAGCAGGAGCAGGAGATCGTCAAAGAGGTGAACAGATCGGTGTACACTCCGGCTATTGATTCCGATGCGAGAGAGACGATGAAACCCATCGCAGTCAACGGAATGGTTATTGACACTCGCTTGCTCTGCACAACGAACTTCACAGAATCGGCCGCAACCTCGACATCGCGCCACTTCTTCAAATACGTTGGCCCTCTGAGGTGGAAAGCCGACGAAGATATTTACGAAGTGCTCACACAGCGCGAAGCCGAACGATACCTGGAGAAGGGTGTGCAGTTGCTGCACCTTCATTTGCATGGCACGCGCCTGTCACTGCAATGCTGAGCGTGTACAACGGATTCTTGCCCCTCAGAGATAAGAAACGTCGCCACTTTGTGATGAGTTGCAGTGACAAGTCGGCTTTTGAAGCTCTATGCCATGTGATAAATCAGAGACAACTGTCAGAAGCAATTCCGCGTTCGCACTTTGAGCAGGCACTGATCAATGTACGATTGGCGTAAATATCGGTCCGTTCTGGGATGCGCTGGTGGCGACAAATGAAATGAATACAGAGGGGCTGTATTGAAGCCAACAATAGAGACACAATCACACATAGTGGCTCAAAGATATAACAGCAATCAATACTGCAGGCAGCATAGTCAATCTCCTATATATTAGCATGCATTATTAATCTCTAAACACTAAATTCTAAAACTTGGTTGAACCATTAAATTCGGTAATATTCTTTGCAATTCTTACTATTCAGGACATACGATTATCGCAATCTGCAGATGGCTTCAGACTATTTTTATTCTCGTAAAACTATCCCAACCGATTTAAACGCAAACGATAGATACATACACAAACATGCGATGACCTGCGTATCGCCCATTGCTCTATTGCGGAGCATGATTGACGTATGCGATCACACGAATCTTCCGTATTGTATATGAACAAAAAGAAGGCATAGGTATACCTGAGGTACCACGCCACCATGAGCGCCACATTCGTTCGCCTACTTGACGGCGGTCTGATCCCAGTAGTGCGGTATATGGAACCAGAGTCCATAGAAAAGATGCGTCAGAAAACGATGCTCACAACCATATTGTAAAGCAGGTTAGTACCACACTATGAGCAACGATTGGGTGTGCTATGACTGATATGCTGTATGTGATCGTATACATACACCCCCCCCCTCCCCCCCCCCCGCATACCTCGAGTGTCCGAGTCTTTGGAGTGATGGACGGTGCATGTCGAAGCATCCACAACTGTGTCACAGCGGCTGCGGCTCTGCACAACAACTACACTATACATACATATAACAGTCTCCCATAAGACCCTGTACGTAGACTTTTATGGCAGGTTAGATGTGCTTGGTGGATGCGGAGAAACTCAACACAACTTGTACCACTCCTACTCTTCCTCACTGATCGTATAGTAACCGAAGCTCTAAACTACAACTTTTCGAGGGCGTCAGCGCCAAGAGTAGCGTTACAAGACCTTTATCAAGCACCTGTGATTGGACTGCTAAGAGTGAGAGGCCTGCGACTTGTCAAGACAACAGTTTCTTCCCTGCGTGACTCATCATGTGTGCGTTTAGCTTAGCTTCGCAACTCAGTTTTTTTTCACAACCCTCCCAGACACAGGCAAATCTATCCGTGTGCGTGACCCGATGTCTTGCTAGGGCATATTTAGTAGCATACCGCTTGTTGCACCCTCCCTCAGTACAGGCGAATGGGAGCACTCCGCTGTGGTGCTTCATCATGTGCTTGACTATCACTTGCTTAGCTGTAGCTACGGCATCACAGTTCTCCCACGGACACGAAAAGGCAGCTTCACGCGTGTGTGTTCGCATATGTGTCACAAAATGCTCTCGTCTTTTACGGCTGAAGGCGAAGTCGCAGCCCTTCCAGGCACACGTGTGAGTGGTTGCTATGAAATGGCATGAGGTATGCGCCACAAGATTGGCGTGCGATGAGAAGTCCATCCCGCAGTTTTCAAATGCACATGCGACTGGAAGCTCTGTGACATGCATATACATATGCCGAAAGAGAGCATCCCCGTCTGGTTCTCTCGCATCACAGCCATGCCACGCACACATCAATGTATTCGGGAATTGCTCATCCAAGAGGTGATATGATGGGGAATTGTCAGGTCGGCTGCCGGACTTTGGGGTGGACGCAGTGACAGATACTGTGCGTAATAGGGGAGGGGGTGGGCTTTCCCGGGGGAAATTCCATTCCAGCTTCACATCTGTCCATTCTCGCTTTGTGTTTGACGGACATGTGCTGATCTGGGCATCATCGACACTCGCCTCCAAAGCAACACTGTCTGCACTCACCGCAGCATTGATCGAAATCATTTGTGGTACTCCCACCTGAACATCCCTTGCCTCCGTATGTGGACTAACTTTCTTTGGTTCAAAACCAGCCCTACCACCCAAGGCGAGCGAAATCGTGGGTTTTTCTACTGCATTGGGCTCGTGTGCAGTCCTTTTCATTTTCTTATTGGTCGACGCGTTTGCGTTCATTAATAAATTCGATTGAGCACGTCCCAAAGTATCCGCTGATAAAGGTTCGTTCACCAGCCTCGCAGATGTATGTGGCGTGTCTGACATAGGATGGACTAGAGTATTCTCATCCCACTCGACCCTCGGGGCGTGTGGCTTCGTACCGTTCCCACGGCACCTCGTGCGCCCGTCAGGAGACTGTCTCAGCGTGTGCGTGTTGATCTGGTTGTTGGCGCTCAACCGCTTGTGCCGCGAACATCCCGTGGTGCCAGTTTTATAGTTCGCTTTAGACCGTCTGATCGTTGGTATGACCATCGTATTGCTGGTAACAGGATAGGTGACGGGAGTATTGCACCTCACCTTGGTTTTGCCACTTGTCGGTATGGCAACCGATGTGTCGACAGCAGTGCGTGTTAATGTACTTCTGCCCTGCAATGTTCTTTGGTACGGAGTGATTTCCTTTGCAGTGATGGCTTGAGTCCCATCCTCGGCCAGGCTGCTTAGCACATCATTAGAACGGATTGTTGTTGCATGTGTTCTGGATTGGCTATCCTTCTGACCGCATTTGCTTGGATTGTGTGATGTTATAATGTCAGGCGATCTCGTTAGAGGAGTGGCTGTAGAACTTCCTGTCGCATGGAGAGCCTTCATCCGCGTCTTCCCATTTGACTTCCTTTTCTGCCTACACGCACATAAAGCTTCCGCCATTGGCCCATTTCTGGAGCGGGGAGACCTCTGATCTAGCGAATGCGAACTGACTGTGCCATTTGGGCGTGTAATCGGGGTACCTATTGATGAATCAGCAGCCCTATCACAGACCTTGCTCAGTGTATATAACCCGAACAGGACTGGTGGAGAGTGTCTATCGGCCAGCTCAATTGCTGTAGCCCGACAAGTGTGCTTATGAGGCTGTACACTAGCACTCTTCCGCAGTTTCCGGAACTCACAGACTGACTTGTGCTTGTGGCGTTTCCAATCTATGCGCTATGAGAGGCAAGGATACAAATTGAAAATCAGGGCCAAGTGATGTCTGAATAAAAACGCAGACTGTAGCGGTGCTGCTTGGGATATAAAACCCGTATGTCATATAATGTCAAAAGTAATTCGGCATATGTGGTATTAGTCGTACAAGATCTCAAATACAAGACCTGGCACGATATTCAGGGGAAAAGAATATAAGGGATCCAGTACACACTTCGCCACCACCATACGAATTTCACCAATGATTATCGATATTTATATACTTATACATATATTAATATTTACATTACATATACATACATACATACATACATACATATATATATATATATATATATATACATATATATACACATACATACATACATACATACATACACATACATGTATATATATATATATATATATATATATATATATATATATATATATATATATATATATATATATATATATATATATATATATATATATATATATTTACATATAATATATGCATGTATATATATATATATGCATACATATAATAATATATATACATATATATATGATTATATGTTTTGATTATATGGAGTTTCGGCTCGGATCTGCATGTGCAATGTACGTACAGATGCACAGTTGCATATGCGTATGGCGTTTATAAGCAATAACAATAATGTATGTAATATGTAATAATATATAATAATAATATATGTATAAATAATAAATGTAAAATACATGCAGTAATATGCACACATATGTATGTACATACATGTACATGCACATATGTAATAATATGTCATATATATTATATGCAATTATACATGTAATATCTGGATGCATGCATGTATAATGTAATAATAATAATTCTATATGTATCATAATGTATATATTATGTATATATGCAATAATATTAATATAATAATAATATATAATATATACATCAAATATAAAATAATATAATAATATATTATATATACATATATATATGGATAATAATTATACTGCTAATGGCACGTATAACAATCATCTATAATGCATATGTAATAATAATAATACGTATTTGCATTGCACATACACATTGCTCACACACACACGTATCATAATAATATGTATATTGTTTTACATATCACACATACACACATACGCACACACACGCACATAATACCATATATGTATTAGTTTGCTATGCAGATAAATATACATACATACATAAATATATATATATTGATTATATATATATATACATATACATATATATATATATATATATATATAATATATATACATAATATGTGCATGTGTGTGTGTGTGATATTTATATATACACATAAAAATATAAAATATGTATCTATAATGCATATTATATACATATATATATATATATATATATATATATATATATATATGATGTGTGATGATGATGATATTGTGTGTGTGTGTGTTTGATGTGTGTGCAATGTATTTGTGTTTGCGTGTGTTGTGTGTGTGTGTGTTTGTGCGTGTTGTGTGTGTGTGTGCGTATAAATATATTTATATTCAAATTGGATTGTCATAAATATGTATAATATACTACGCGTGTATACATATTCATACTGTATTATTCATATATCTACATGTGTTTGTTGAATGCTTTGTAATTGCTCACATAGCAGAACACTGGTTTCGAATTTTACAACGCGTGGTAATGGTCTCTTTCACCCGCGCTGTACTAATATCCTAAAAACTGCACGCCCACAGATAGCAATTGTATCACTTTACTTATGTGTCATAAAATAATCTTTGCAACGTTAAATATTGTTGTTTCATTTTAAACAGAACGACACATACATGGCATTGGACAGTACAGTAGCGGCGTTGTGCGCATAAGCACTGTATGTTGATCGTATCCCCACAAATGGAGCAGTCTCCACTTACTCCTGTGACTGGTATAGTCCGCATTCTGAGTACAAGAAAATAAAGTTAGTCCGTGAGCTTTATCGTGGTTCTACGATGCATTCATTAACACATAGAAGAGATGCTATATTTTTGTACTTATGTACATAGCCTTCCTGAGTAATTGAGAAGGCTATGTTATGGATAATAAATATGTATGTACATAGCAGTTATTAGCTCCACAGTCCACGACTCCACGTTGTACAACATCGATTCTGGGTTTAAAAAATCTAAAAAATCAATCTAAATGTAATAAATACCTTCACATGATGGTTAAAAACCAGAGTAATAAAACGAGTTTGTGTGACGCAATAGTAAGCATGACGTCATTCACTGCACGCGGTTTAGACCTCCTTGTAACCTGTTATTTTTATGAGTATCCACTATCCGTACAAATATAATCACTTTCAGTAAATATCTATTAAAAGCGACTATTCATCAGTACGTATACGGTAATAACATAGCAGCATATCAGAATGTCTCATGACAATTATATGAGAATACAAAAATGGCAACTACCGAAGAAATATGAAACCAATGGCGGCTGTATTGTATGCTGGGCCGCGATAAAGTTCCGCTGCTTATGCGCACAGCGTCTCTACTGCACTGTGCAATGCCATGTATGTATATAAAAGCGTGGTCAATATTTTCGCAAGAAGTCGTACAAATATGCTCAATTTATCGAATAGGTATTCTAGGTTTTATTCCTAACACGCCTCGACACACTCAAGAAGAAAGAATAATCATATACTTAAATTACTATCGGATTTACATGAGACCTCACTAAAAATATTTTGTATCTGCGAAAAAACTTCTAAGTTGAGATAACGCATCGCTGTGATTCAATATAGCTAGATATATATTAATATATATGTGGTTTCGTATATGTACATATACATCATACATTTATGTGTACAAATATATACACATACATGGCCAGATATATATATATATATATATATATATATATATATATATATATATATATATATATCATATGCACATACATATAATATATTATATAGCATATATGCATATATTAATATATATATATATATAATAAATAATATATATATAATATATATAATAATATATGTATATACATTACATACATATGTAATGTACATATCACATGCATGCTACATGCATATTATATATATATGCGTTATTGCGCAATAATATTGTATGTATATACATAATATGTAATAATACATAACATTACATATTATGCATTAATATGTATACATAATAGCTAATATATATCAATATGTATATAATAATAACAATATGTATAAATGCGTTTTATATAATGTAATATGCCATGTGTTTATGGGTGTATGCATAAATACATAATAATAATATGTATACGTAATGCATTGATGTACATGTATATAATAATAATATATAATGTATATACATAATATGTACATAATAATATGCATAATATGTATACATATATTTATTAATAATATTATACATGCATATATATAATCCCATATAATATAATATTATAATATATAATAATAACAATATGCATATATATTATAATATATAATAAACAGATAATATTATAATATATAATAATATAATATGCCAATAATAATATACATATATTATTATGTATTTTCCAAAGCTTATGTTTACGTAATAATACATGTATGCATGACATGTATATATAAAAAACAACACAGGTCGTGAAGCACATACGTTTATATATGCAGGTTTAAAACACGCACACATGTATATATGTTATGTTTAAAAGTACGGACGTAATATATGCATGAGTTATTATACATATCATATATTACAATAATATTATGTATATTATAATAATAATAATATAATACATATAATACATATTATATATACATGTATACATTACATGCATACCATGCATATATATATACATATGTAATGTGTTTTATAGGTCTGTAATTAAATATAACATATGTTTACATATATATGTTTATTATATATATATATGTATAGACATACAATCAGATCGATCTCCCAGTATATAAAGCATACATATGCGTTTGTATGCATGGATGCATATGCACATATCATCATATACGTGCGTGCGTTTATAATATCTGTAATAACATACATATATACATAATACATATAATATATGCATGCATGCATATGTGTGTATGCATATGCATGACATGCATGTAGATGTATATCCATATCTATATCATATATCTATAATATAATAATACATGTTGTATATGTATATTAACATATAATGATATATTAATATATCAATATATATAATTATATATATAATAATATATAATATAATATGTATCATATACATATGTTCACATAATCATGTATATACATATATGTTCATAATATCATCATCATCATCACATGCATAATGGCATGTGTATGTGTAATATGTATATAATAATAATAATATAATATATAATAATAGCCATACATGCATATGTATATAATAATAATATATGTATATATGTAATATACATATGTGTATATGTATATATGCATATACATATATTATATTATATATATATATATATATATATATGTATATATATATATCATATACGCATATTACACACGCACACACACATACGTAGTAATACACACATATATATATATAATATATATATATATATATATATATATATATATATATTCATTTATATATATATATATATATATATATATATATATGTATATATATATATATATATATATATATATATATATATATATATATATATATATATATGATTTTGTATGTTTATATGTATTTCTTTTCTTCTCAAAAATTTTACAATCTGTTCTCACAGTGTATTGATTGGTACCGAAGTAGACACAAAAGTGTCTGTACATACCAGAAACTTAGCAAAAGAAAAGAAGAATTTACGCTACACATATATGGGACCATCGGTAGGGGTACTCACAATGCGCTGGTTAGAACTGACGCTGAATCAAAAGAGGATAAGTCACTTAAACGCAATGGGGGGCAGCAAAATTCGGTTTGATACTCCACATCCAGCCAACGCTCACTCTGATCGACGACCAACTTCGCAAGAACCCGTGTGCGAGTCTCATCTTTCCAATTATGCAGACAAATCCAAGCCACCTAAACCTCGGAAATCGAAGCAAAACACGCACGAAAAAGGGAGGTCTACAAAATCACCGGGTAACTCGTCGGCCAGTGATAGCACAAAGTCCGCGACTCCTAAATCAGCTAACAAAGGTCTAACCACTGATAGTGCAGAGAAAAGTCACACCATATTCACATACTATTCGGTGAAAGTTAAATAACATCGAGTCACTCTACGGATACGAAGAGCACAAAGTCACCCGTTCCTAAAAGGGTTCATGAAGCTGTCAGCACCGATAGTGTAGGGGATGGTCGCACAGAATCTCACATACGGTTCAGTGAGAGTGAAGCAGAGGATGTGCCATGCAGCGTACCGCTGCTGGTTATAACTGCAAGGGAGGACAAGGAGAGTAGCCATGCGCCGGAGGAGAATGAATACATTCGGTCCACCAAGGGAAGCAAGATGCCAGCTCTGTTTATCAGACCAAGTAGCAAAGACATGGCGGCGCCTGTAGACGCGAGTGGTGGTAGAACAGAAGGGATCCGGGGCGAGACTGATACCATGACTACGGGGGCAGTAGATATGCATCGGAATGCAAGTGAGAGCTGCAAACCTGTGGTACAGGTTGCAATCAATACATCAGAAGACCTCGCTACCATTGTGCGTACCAAGGCTAACACTACGACGTCTGTCACATGTCCTGGTATCGACATGCCGACTGCCGTACCTCGGATTGGGCGTTCTCGGGCTAAGTACAAAATTCGTGCCACAGGCGGTTCACGTCGGAGTCGTGTGAGTGAAAATGCCCCCGAGAAAAAGCATGCTCAGCACCATGTGGGGCATATGGAGCCTGCATCTGTAGACAAAGAACTGGCGGAGAGTCACAATATTGCAAAGCAACACGGTCGGAGTGAATATATAGAGGAGCACGAAACAAAGGCGAGTGCCGGGAACGATAGGTCGTCAGTCGCTACCTCACTGCACAGGGTGTGTGATCCACCACCTCCGTCAAGTACAGCAGGCAATATAAAAACGAACGCATCTACTCGCGCGGATAGTGCGGCAAAGATTGGAATTATATCTGGTGGAATAATCAAAATTAATGACGTCCATGCGAATGCGCCGGGAGTCCGGCTTGACGCACCCCAATTGATTCCTATCAGTGTTGCGTTGAAAGCAAACAACGTCGACATGATAGCGACTGCCACGGACTCGACGATGAAGCCCGCTCAACCTGTCGACGATGAGTTGAATTCAACGAACGCTTGCAGTGATGTGAAGCGGGAATGGATTGTGCTACCCAGGGATCCTCCTCCCCTTATAAGGATTCACCTACATATAGCGACCCTCTCGTGCTGTGCGTCAACACGGCTATGGAAGCAATACACTCTGTCGATATCAAAGTAGACTCATCTACAAATAGCAACCCTCCTGAGCTGTGTGTCAACCCGGCTATGGAAGCAAAACACTCTGTCGATATCAAAGTAGACTCACCTACAAATAGCAACCCTCCCGAGCTGAGTGCGAACCCGGCGATGGAAAAAAAACACTCTGTCGATATCAAAGTGGATTCACCTACATATAGCGACCCTCCCGTGCTGTGCGTCAACACGGCTATGGAAGCAAACACTCTGTCGATATCAAAGTAGACTCATCTACAAATAGCAACCCTCCTGAGCTGTGTGTCAACCCGGCTATGGAAGCAAAACACTCTGTCGATACCAAAGTAGACTCACCTACAAATAGCGACCCTCCCGAGCTGTGTCAACCCGGCTGTGGTTAGAATACAATGCGACGGCATTGGCTCAGCGTACACAAAATATAGTAAACCTCCTGAGTTTGTGTATCAGCCCATTCATTCTTGCTGGTGGAGAGGGCGCAAGTACATCTGAGCAGCAGATTGAAAGAGCGGTGCAGGAGCAAATCGCAGCCTCACTCGGCGTTGCAAGTATAAAGGTAACAAGATGTAGTAGGGAGATTGGGGGTGTTCACTCAACTCCTCTGGATGAGATTGCTCCAGTGGCCACGGAGGCACCAATTCAGCACACAGAGGGGATGAAACACGGAGCGGATAAACCCATCGAATCATACAGCGGAAAACGGTCACGATCCGAGTGAATATCGAGCAGCACACCAATCAGCCCAGACGACATGGGTGGAAAACTTGACACACATGCAGTGGAGATGATGGTATGCACTTGGCCAGGATGTGATGACTCGTTTTACGATGTCAAGACTCTTGGGATGCATTTGCTCACGCACGCTGAAATTGTAGCCGTCGAATGTATCGTTGTGGGCTGCACCAGGGAGTACATTTCATCTGCTGCGCTTGAGAAACACGTGGCGTCCCATTTCGCGAGCACACCGTACGCATGCCCGGATGCGATCGCACGTTTGTCTGTGTGAAGAAACTGATTTCCCATACGCAGCGACACACTGGGAAAAGGGCCTTCGCCTGACCTCTGGACGAGTGCGGGAAGCAGAAGGTCTCGACACGTCTCTTGGCCGATCACATGAAAATCCACTGCAAAGTGCGTCCATACATGTGCTCAGAGAAGGATTGCGGCAGAAGATACTCGTCGAAGGCGAGCCTGTCCAATCACGCCAATCACCACAGCGGCAAATTCGCTTGCAAATGGGAAGGGTGTGATATCAAGTCGACTAGTAGGTTTGGCCTGGTGTTGCATATGAGGACGCATACGGGTGAGCGCCCATACGTGTGCGCATGGAAAGACTGCAGTGCAAGCTTTGCCGACAAAAATGGGTTAAACTATCACACACTCGCAAACGAAAAGGACACCTTGCGCAAGAGAAAGGTTTGCGAAGTGCTCCACGCATGAACGTGGTCTTCTAGCACACAAAATAATGCTCACATTGCAGGCGGAGTATAACTGCATATATGAAGGGCTATGCGTAACATACACCCTCGCGCAAGTCCAGCCGTGTTTTACAGATACCAGCTGAAGAGAGAGATACAATGTAACCATTTTATACTATTATCGAGCACACCCGGAAAGCTTCCTTATATCCACGGGATGGCAGCTAGTGCTAGAGACCGAGTATATGTATGGTCTCTGTCGCTATCTGTATGAATACATTTTGGAAATTCCGGCCGTGTGCGCGTGTGTAAGCTATGTAAAGATAACTTTGTCTTCTTAATCCTATATCTCCGCACATACCGTGCGTCATCTTCCAAGTTGAAACTGCGCGTGCCATTCGGAGTGATGTGGTTTTGAATAGCGCTACGCGAGTCTATGTCATTGCATCAGTGGGCGCTCACATTTTGAGCCTACTTGTTGACATTCTTTTCTTACCTGTGGGTTTGTAGTTGTGTTATTCGCAGATATTGTCGCACATATGATAACGCGACATAGCGGCGTGCGCCCATTCGCCTGTCTGGATCACGAGTGCGATGTTATGGCAGTACGTTGTCAATCCATGACTAGTGATTAGCAGGGCTGCGGTAAGCATATAATCAGTAGGCTGTGCTCAACATAGATGTAACGATACACAATAAACGAAAATCTCATCCTAGAATGTTAGGGCTAAATCGTTTTCGAAGTACTAATTGGCGTATGGCTCACAATGAGACAACTATCATTCAAATCCATGCTGGGTACCATGGCAAGTAGACGCGTGTAACTGAGGCTGGGCGCTAATACGTTTGCAGCACTTATGATCTTGCGACTCTGTATCCGCAGATACACTCGAGTGCACTTGTTTACGCCTTACTAGCGTGATAGCGAATTGCTATCGGAGCGATATGCAGTCACTTGTAGCGAACCCACGAGAAACGATGCCCTCGTCTCCTCTGGTCCTGGAGTTCTAGCCTTTGTGAGTCATGACTCATCTGTTATTCATCATTCGTCAGACTGTCTTATTTAGAGTGCTATGCTATGCAGTATACGATCATCGACTTATAGTTATAGTGATAATATAGTTCATTTTGATTAATATTAAAAATTTCATGATGACTGCATGATGACTGCATGTTGATAATTTATATCAAGATTCATCGCAAGTGGCTCCAGACAGCCTGGTGGGCAAGCTACAGAACGCGCACATGGATATGAGTTCAAAAATCGGGAATTCAGACCCAGGTCCACAGCTATGACAGATTGACAGCCCAGGAGTGACACCACAGTTTCAGTGATTCACAGACTACAGCTGGCTTGGTATGAGGTGGCGACAGTGTTGCCATGTTCAACAGGTAGACGACTGTCAGGCACTGTCGGAAACTGTCATGTCGTTAACCTTGTTTCCGCCATGACTATTATTCAGGTCAATACATATATGTCATTGGCTGAGAAATAAAATAAGACTCTGCATTGGGGCATATTCAAGGTCCACGTTTCAGGCAACAGGTTACCGACCCCATGTTTCAGCAAATGACCAGCCAGTGTCGCCATATCAGAAATTTTAACGACAGCGGAACGGAAATTCAAAGTACCCTGTCGGTTAACTTGGACCACAGGACAGTGAGGGCACAGGGCTTCTCTGGCCTTCTGGCCTCTGAACTCAGAAAATATAGAGGCATTACTCTAGAGAGTCTAGAGAGAGAGATCTACTACATTAGGCAGGACTAATTGGAGGACTAATTGCCTATGTACTTTATATGGGAGTAACGTGCAAAATCTATTCCAGACATAAAAATACATCTTTTTTATGAACACATATGCATAGCCTTCTGTGTTCTATTTTCACGAGGCTATGACATATGTAGCCAATTTTTAATTTTAGTGATATAAATAGATATGTAGTCATACTGTATACTCGTACATATTATTACTTAGTTATTACAATGCTACAGCGGAGAGTAGAGAGTAGAGAAAGTATGTTCTATTTAGTAGGCTATGCCGCTAAAGTATTTACTATTTTGTTTTTTTGTTTTCTGTTTTTAAAAAACAATTGTAAAAAAGTGGCATTGTATATACATAGTCTGTATGTAGAATATACAGACTGTCCTCATTATTGAGTACTCTCACCTTGTAAAGTGTAGAAAACATTAAAACTGAAACGGGTGTAACTGTGTATGCACTGTGGTCTGTGTAACACTGTAAACTGTGTATGTATTTATATATTTACTCTGGAGTCTGTAGTGTTTTTCAACTATTTTCAACTATTTTACGGGGACGAAGAGTAAAATAATTTCTGTCTCCATCAGAACATTTGTTTTTAAAAAAACATATCGTTTCACGGCACATATGTAAATATATATTTCATATCATATTTCATTTCTATAGACCGAAGTGAATAGTCGAGACGACCCCGGAGTCAGGCGTACGAATGGTCACGACCAGTATGCGGCGCTACCGCTGTGTATTATATACCGGATATATAGCGAGTAATATCGCAATTTATTTCTTCAGAATAAATTCACAGGTGTTAAGATTCGGAATGTTAAGCGTGAGAGGTGCCGTACTAGCAGCTTGCGCCAGCTTTGCTGTCGCTCAAGTTAACAGTACTACAAATAGTAGCACATCAAACTGCAATCCCTACGTATTTGATTATGAAGGTAATAGATATAACTGGGATGATGATTATGGGGTAGTCTACAATGGTACTACATTATTAGGCAATATTACAAATATGGTGACTGCTGCGGTTGCAAATAGCACATTCGCCAATTATCCGGATGAGTACCCTTACCCGCCTGGAATTGTTGTCACGATACAAACGGCCGAAGGAATTTTCGAGAAGGGATACGGTTACGCTGATGCAGGCATGCAAACACCCATGAAAACGAACGCCAGAGTGGAGGTCGGATCAAATACTAAGGTGTTTGTTGGTACTTTACTCATGCAAGCCGTTGAGCAGGGATTGCTGGATGTCAATGACTATATGACCTCGTATATCCCAGATGTTGCTGCCACGGTGGTAAATAGTGATAAAATCACAATCAGACACCTGATGACACACAATGCAGGATTGTTCGATTATGGTGACGATATTATTCGAAATTCTTTGGGTTCCAGACAAAACATGACTGAATCGTATAGTCCGGAAGAATTAGTGAATTCTATAAAAGGACGTCCCGTGGGCTTCGCCCCTGGTAACTGCACTGAATTCTCATACAGTAATACCAACTATGTATTAGTGGGTCTCATATTGGAAGCAGTCCACAACAAAAGTCTTGTTGAACTTATGAATGAGGGTATACTACAGCCATTAAACCTGACCGACACGACTTTCTTTGAAGGAAGCCCAGGTGCTAACAGTTTGGATAGCCATGGATATTATTGGAATATTGACACGATGACCTCGTCTGATGCTATTTTACTGGACACAACACGTTGGAATCTCAATCAGGGATGGGCTGCAGGTGCCATCATTAGCACTGGGCGAGATATGGTGACGTTCGCACGTGCCTTAGGAAAAGGTGAATTATTTGCGAAGTCCACAGAGACCTTCGAATTGATGAACGACTATTTCAGAACTTCCAATATGGCCCTTTATGGCTTCAGCGGATATGGCTACGGCCTAGGCGAGAGTTTCGCGCCGGATCTATATACTCATGGTGGGCAAACACTTGGATTTCGCTCCACCTTCGTGTTCTCTGTCGACCAAGATTTTCAGGTATTCATTGCTCAGAATGAGGCAGCGGAAAGTACCGCTGCAGTGGAGGCAAACCAATTTACAACATTCATGCCCAGTTTATAAGCGAACTAATGATGAAGGCAAAGCTAATATTGGATTGAAAACTACATCGCAGATATTAAACGATGCATATTTTCCATCCCAGACAAATTTCTCGTACAGTAGATTCGCGCGTTTGATTGTCCAACACAATATTGTAGGAACAATTTGGTTTGTCAGTGTATATAAATATGGTATATAAATATCTATAACAATTCAAAAGGAGCCAAGAAGCGAGAAAAACCTGCAGGCAAACATACAGACTGCGATTATGTAGCACAGTGCGCTGCACACGGCCATCCTACTGCTCGCCCAAACAAAGTCTTAGAACTGAATCAGGGGCTATTGTATATATCCGCCAATTCCTGATATTAATCGAGCTTGCGTAACTGGATGCACTGTTGAGTCAAAAACTGGCGCCTGAACTTGAATGACTACTTGCATTGATATATCACTCACTCACTCACACACACACACACACACATATATATATATATATATATATATATATATATATATATATATATATATATATATATATATATACATGTATGTATGTATGTATGTATGTATGTATGTATGTATGTATGTATATATATATATGTATATGTATATGTATATGTATACGTATATGTATACGTATATATATATATATTTATATTATATATATTTATATCTTTAAATATATATTTATATATATATACGTATATATGTATATATATATATATATATGTTTATATATATATATATAGTAATCCAAAACTATATAGGACAATAAAAATTGACGCATCGTAATATTTAGGAAGAAAAAGCAGACTTGAAATCACATATTTTATATATAATATATTTTTTCATGCCATAGCAGGAGAGTGATATATAAATACGTAAGACACAAAATCAATCTCGAAGTATGCACGAGAACACATTTGTATTTGAATGGCAAATGATTGTAATACAGGAGAAAAATGGATTTGTACCACCACATGTCAATGCAGAGAGGTGGCGGAAAAACTCACATTCCCATAATCTCGGTCGTTGTAATGTCGAGTATTTGTCATTAGTCTAGGATGAAGTATATTCCATGTCACGCTAATGTTCATTTTAAGACGACGAAGCGCTAAACAATCAATTACCGTTGTGTGTCAAAGGAATACAAAACGTATCCAGTTTGTTGGTAAAATTAATCCGCCAGGAGTTGAACACGCCGAAATGAGAACTTACTGAAGCTATGAAGGACTGTATCGGAATTGAATATACTAACATGCGTATAGCTGTTGGGGTTTCTGAATGTACATATTTGCCTTTGACACTATGATGATTGCGAAATTGAGTTCACAAATCTCAAAATCTATTTTCATGGCAAATTTTAGCACTCCAACACCATCTGCTGAGAAAGAAGATGCATTACCGGTTCACATCTCTAATCATTATGCTGTCAGATCGCGTCAATTCGATGTGCCCTGAGGCTTGATCGAGATAACACAATGCATCGCCGTGAATTAGATCAAGTAGAATCATTTTTGGCTTTCCGGACTTGATTTCTGCATTAGTTTTACATCATGACAACCACGTGCACATATTGAAACACTGCTTGACAACAAGTCCCCTACCATGCGCTCTGTTTATCCAACTCGGAACGATATATACCCATTCTTTAGATATTAGACAGTCATGCGCACACTTGTATTTAGTTCTGTACCATGCAGATTTTAAATATTTTTGATATTGGCGGTTCATTTCGCTTCAAAATAAAAAAAATTGAACATGGGTTAATTTTTACTCCGAGAAAAAAAAAGCCGGTATTCAAGCAAATTATAGATACACAACGTAAGCTCCCGAATTACTCATAGACACCTGTCACATACACAACAAGTGCTCCTAAACTACTCATAGACACCAGCCAAGCACCAGAATGGGATGATGCGCATATATCAGTCGTCTCATTCGACTACTCAGTATTCTTGTCTTGAGCGTATATAAACTTACCTTAGTATCGTGGCTGTGTGCGCATATCTCTCAGTATTTCTGTTGCCTGTACATAAGCGATTCGTATTGAATTTTACACTGTAATTTCTACCTTGTAGTATTTTGCTCAGTATGTGCTAGTTTATGCCGAGTGTGCGGCTGTGCGCACCAGTATCCATTTCTTTAGCAGATATCGCTGAGGCTATATGGTACCCAAATTCTTGCGAATATCTATTGATTCTCGGCCAATGTTGCTCAGGTGGTTCCCCCGGCGGGTTGGGTTGCACGCCGTTCATATGAGGGCATCAAAGATTTAGTCAAAATCACATCGCCGATTGAACAGGCAATGACAGGCCAACAGGTGTGTGTCGCCATTCTCCGATTAAAAAAGTTTATTGGGCCACTGTATGATCCTGAATGGTTATGAGGGTGCTTTCACTTCGCACGTGTCCTGTATATTTTATGCCCGAGCATGGGTATAACGAGTTTTGAAGAAAAGAAAAATCTGGTCCAGAATTCGGTAGATCATGATCAAAAGTTAATGACAGTGGACTGGAAGTTATCAATACCGTATTTACTCGGTTTTTCATGTGGTTGCCGCATATCTCACACACCTATACATATACACATATATATCTATATATATATATATATATATATATATGTGTGTGTGTGTGTGTGTGTCTGTTTGTACAAATTTATATATATATATATATATATATATATATATATACATACATGTACATACATACACACACACACACACATACACACACACACGCACACATACACACACACATATATATATATATATATATATATATATATATATATATATATATGATGATGTGTGTGTGTGTATATGTGTAATATGTATGTATTTGTGTATGTATTTATTATGTATATATTTATTTATATCTATATATATATATATATATTCTCAGGAGTTCGAAGTACTGACCTTGCGGTAGTATCCTGCGTATCTCAGGTTAATAGTATTCTTACATACTTTCGTGATCGTCTGCCAACTTACTATATTACAGGGTGTGTTCCAGTCTTTGAACATCGAGAGGAAGGGGATGACAATCGCCAAGTTTGAAGAAATGTGCGCTAAAGATAATTTTAAACCTCCCACCTCACGCACTGACCACGAAATGGAACGGTGAGCATTCGTGACAGCTCTCACTTATTTAGCATCGCAAAGCTTCTGTTATAAATTTGGTTAAATTGTTTCAAGTTTGATCTATTGCTATAGGTTGCTATTGGGTTTTGTGTTAGCGTGATCACGCTGCAGACGAGGCCACGGCTATGCTTAGTGGCCTCGTTAATATCTAGTTATGTAATGGATGTTGTGTCAAGAAGTATATCTTGCATAAAATCTAACATACCGTTTTACATATACGTACATCTCTACTCAAAACGTCTTGCTCATAAAGGACGTTCTGGAAGACAGTGACATATAACGCCCCGTTCTATGGAGCTGATATTCCCGGGTCTCTTTTCGACGAGGACCAGGAAGTTTGGAACTTGAACCATCTCGATACAATACTCAATCTGCTGGATGAGATGGGTGTGTGCGCTCCTTCTTATTTGTATTTATTTACCTCTACTGTGTTGTTGAATGTTGCGGCATTGCACATATCTCCGGTGGTACAATCACACCATTTGCTGATAGCAAATATCCGTACCCTATGACGCACATCGCAAGTGGCCCATAGTATCAGTTTTGTTCATATTTTTAGACAGGTACTTTAGACAGATTTTGATTTCAGTGTCTGTATGCTCGTGCAGTTGAGTCTTGGCAATTCTCGGCACCTCCCCTGCATACAGGAAAACACGGGCCATCTCTATTTAGTATGTAATGCCTGTTTCTCTCGCTCTACTCATGTTACTATATATTGCGCCTCTACAGAGCACAGTATTCTTGGTGTGAATTCCGCTTATCTGTACTTTGGCATGTGGAAGACTTCCTTCGCATGGCACAAGGAGGATATGGATCTGTACTCAATCAATTATCTGCACTACGGAGCACCCAAGTCCTGGTAAGCCTAAGCATTCTGGGTATATTTCGTCACAACTCAGCTATGTTGTAGTGTTAGTAAATGAAACTCCTGGGGCAGACTGAGGCAGGCTGTTATTGTCGTCGACTTGCTTGTGTGATGTCGCATTAGGTCTCGCTTTGCTGTTGTAGTCGCCTTCGTCTCGGTGTCTGACCCAGAGTCAGTGTGAGCTCTGATGAGGAGAATTTCTGTGCCACCATTTAGGCGGATTATACCAAACCGTCACTGAACCCTACAGTACATCTGTGTGCGCAAGACCTTTCATAGCACTTGGTTTCATTTTGTTGGTGAACCAGTGGTAGTATCATGTAGACAGATTGTATACACAGATAGAGGTACATATCTACTACCTGCTGTGTGCATATTTGACCCTTAAGCGTAGAGACAGAGTGTCTTTGTGCTTCAGCGAAAGCAGTAAGCATGTTAGACTCTATCGCTGCTTTGTACACTCACTATTGTTATCATTGAAAGGTGTCGTTTGTTGGCACTCTCAAATGTTTGTTCCTCCCAGCCTTTCACTCTACACTCTCATCACCACTAAACCGCACACGCACCATTTCAGACTTTTGTGTGCGGAATTCTTCCATTGATTGTCAAACTATGTGTTGTATGTTCGCATCTCCAGGTATATCGTCCCACCGGCCAGCCAAGGGCGTCTCGAAACACTTGCCAAGGGGTACTATCCCGATGCCTTCAGGCAGTGTTCCGAGTTTCTCAGACACAAGTCAACGCTTATATCCCCCATAGCCATGAAGAAAGGGCTGGTGCCGTTTGGGCGGGCCGTGCAGAGGGTTGGCGAGTTCATGATCACGTTCCCGGGCGGATATCATTCGGTATGCGTGTGGGCGAGTCGACGTGTGTGCATGTAGTGCGGCATGGCGCTGTGTTGCTGGCTGTTGTTCATCTGCATGTGTATGTAACGGATCAGTTTGCGCTCATTGGGCTCAAACATTGGATATACCTCCAAACTCTAAAACCGTATGTTGTCATCGGCTACATCCGCCTGTAGCACCCACCCCCCATTTTCTTTCTCGAAATTCCAGCTATTTTGGTATTCTGTTTCGGGCATATCCATCCCTTTCATCTATGTTTGCAACCCAATACCCTTACCACCGTAAGTCTCACCGCCTAACAAGCCAGCATTCAAAACCTAACTATATAAATACAGGGCTTCAACCACGGGTACAACTGTGCTGAGGCCACGAACTTTGGGTCCGAGATGTGGGTCGGTAAGTGATGTTGATCAAACCTTTCTCTGTTTCTGTTTGCACGCAGTTGTTCCCGTACTCATACAAACTCTCAGCTGTCTTTACGCGCTCGAATAAGCACATCTAAGGACGTATTGCTATGGTCTTTTCTTCATTCTCACGAGTGCTGCGCATGCGTGTGTTCCGCCGCCATTAACAGAATGACTAGGACATACCTATGTTTACAATTCCTGAGTAGGCCCACACCCATCTGTGCAGTTGATGAGTATTGTCGTACCTATCTGAAACTTTGACCGCGCCTCACTAGTTGTACACAAAATCAGCTAACGCGTGTACCGTGTCAGGTCTATACTGAACGGACTTTAACCACCAACAACTACCACCAACGTATCTCTCACAGCGATTGGAATGGCCGCCAAAGCGTGTCGCTGCATATCAGACTCTGTGCGCATAGACATGAAGCCGTTTGTGCGCAAGTTCCATCCGGAGCTGCACATCCCCACTCCTCCGATGTCTTCGTCTTCGTCTTCCTCCGCTTCAGAGGTGTGGCGTGTTGACTTATGCCACGCGTGGATAGTGTAGTGACGGCGTGTGGGGTGAGATAAGTTGAGTGTCTGTGTGGCATAGCGTGGCCATTGGCAGCGACTCGGCCGTTTTTGTTGCTCATTTCGTGGGCGGGTGTACACACATGTGCGTGCCTGTCTGTGTTTAAAGATAGGTCTTGTATGCCTAAATCTGTGTGAGTCTACATAGGCCTGTCTACGTTCGGGTACATTTGACGCCAGTTAATGTGAAGGGTTGGCAGCTTACGCTTCACCAGCGCACAACTAGCTTCAGATGAGTGCTCATATTTGCATTTTGACTATGCTAGGGTTCTGATGCTGAGTCAAAGCATGTGAAGGCGAGAGAGACTCCCAGGCGGGGACGAGGTCGAGGTAGGGGTCGCGGAAGGGGGGTGGACCGCCCGACCAATCAGATCAGAGTTAAAAAAGCCACGAAAAAGCGAAGCATCAATAAGAAGCCAAAGAAAGCGAAGGCAAAGGTCAAGGCGATGATTGAAGACCCCGTTGAGGTAGCCCGACGAGTGTTGTTTGCGGAGGAGTGTAAGATCAATTGGCACGAGGCCAGGAAGGTAGGTGTACGCTCGTGGGTAGGCGGTAGCGAGGTAGGTCTTGAAGGTGCACATACCGCAGAGAAATCGCACACGCGGAAGCTGACGTTTAGATTGAGCATGCCAGCTAAGGGAGGTACGTTGGGTGACAAGGTAGTGCATATGCAAACGAAGGAAGATGTACACGCAGAAGCTGGGACAAACACTCTAGCAGATGCGCACACAGAAGGTACAGATTCACAAGACGGAAACAAGTATGCAACGGCTGGCGAGGAAGCTGTGCATGGAAGCGATAACACTCGCACAGACGGGGCCAGTGAAACAGCTGTACACAGCGAGAAGGAGGTTGCATCAGTGGCTATGGTAGAAAGAACAGTTCCGAATGATCGTATTGAAACGCAAATGTCTCCGTCGCCTTGCTTGACGGAAGAACAGACATTGAGCGATGGAACTCTCAATATGCCAATGGATGACGATAGGAACACTAAATCGGATAATGAGAACACTTTGTCGGATAACGAACCGATCCTTTCACGTGCTAGAGACAAACTAGGTGCAGGCGCTAACAAAGAGAATATCGCATTACACGGGAGAAACGCAGTACTGGGCCATGGCCAGGTCGCGAAAGTGGCGAGGAGAGACTATGCATGGACATCGCTGCAGTGTGCTGTGTGTGATGGATTGGGCTCTCCTGTTGTGGCCTGTCCCGTCACTGATGGCTTCAAAGCACCCGAATGTAAGGCCAAAGTAAAGAAGGCGAGGAAGAAGAAGGTCATCGGTATGTTGTGGTGTGGCGTGTATTCCTGCTCTGGCTACAGTATATGCGGCATTTCTTTCCTGTGTGTCGTTCTAGATGTGTTAGCATACTCTCAGCCACAGTTGCTTATCCTTACGCACACACTCACTTACTCTCTCGCTCTCTGTGTGTGTGTGTGTGTCTCGCTCTGCGTTTCAGCTGAGCAAGCGGTTGAGCGGATAACGTACAATAGAGAAGGGAACACAGAAGTCTTCCCCATCCGTTCGGCGTCAGTTCACACTCAGGACGAACCGGAACCTACTGAACTGTTCACCAACCCTAATCAGATAACCGATGCAAGTGTTATTTTATCAAACGACCAATCCGATCGCCGAGATGGTCTTTGCCCAACCCCCAGTAGCGCGAGTCGTGTCGAGGGGCAAGAGGGAGATGTTTGTATTGGAGTAGACTCGGCAATACAAAACATAGCCAATACCGAAAGGACGGAGCGTGATGATAGTCTTGTCTTGGCGCACGACGGTGACGAAAACCACCGTCCCGCTATGGCGGGGGAGCATCCCGGTATATTGGTGTGTGCCAATTGCGCTGTGGCTACACATACAGGTAAGTGTCCGACATGTGGTTTGCTGGTGCTTGTACACAGAGCAAATACATACGTTTCTTCTATGACAGGTGATGGTTTGCGTATGTATATCCGTGTCGTATATGACAGGTGATGGTTTGCGTATGTATGATATGTGTACGCCTACAGGTGTGTGTTTGTGATTGACCCTGTGCCTGTACTATGTACCGAGGTGTCTCTCATTGTTGTCATGGGAGAATGCCACATGTTCCTGTGTGCCTCTGTAACTCATTCGGAGCTTAAACTAGATCGTGGGACTAGGTCGTAGGTAGTGGTAAAGTGTAGCACCAGCACGTACCTACGTGCCGGTGATCAATGTTAAACCCCATCCGCAAATGGGTATCGACGTGTGGCCTTGCAGGTTACAGACTGTCTTCGTTGGGGCTATAACGTAGTTTGCATAGGTCTTCACACCGTATGTCTACCTCGTGTGGTACACACCTTCCCTTATGCCAAATCACGCCAGGCACACTTTCCACCAGCAGAGCATCCCTGTCGTGCGCTTGTTTCTCCTTTATCACTACACCTACACCAACTGCTCCGGAGAGCTTCCTATTGATTAGTATCCCGTTTAGGTTGAATTGTACCCTACTCGTATGCTAACACCACCTCCGTACGGCATCGCACCAGCCTGCTGTGGTCTTCACTCGATGCCAGATACAATCAAAACCAACGGGTGGCTTTGTCGACGGTGCGATCTGATTGGCTCTCGCTCCGTGTCCTGCGGACTCTGCCCCAGAAAGGGCGGGCTTATGATGCCCTCGATCTACCCCAGAGGCTGGGTGCATGCGAGCTGTGCTATGTGGATCTCGGAAAGTAGACACATTAGAGTGAAGGCTAAGTCCAGTACTGTATCCAAGAGGGGGTCTCCGATTAAACCCGAGAGTCCGGAAATTGGGAATGGAGTTGGGTTGGGTGAGATACTGCAAGGCGTGGATGTGGACAGTACATCCCCGCAAGCGGAAGGTAATGCGCAGAAACAAATAGCCATGAATAGTCCATCGCACTTCAGTAATGGGCTGTCTACAGGTAGCAGTTTGCACACACACGGACGAACAGCGGCAGAGCAAGCCGAGCCACGGGCTTGTGAATCGCGAGAATCGCAAGACACGGACACGTCTGCATACGAGGATGCGCATAGTTGTATGGACAGTCCCATGTCTAGGGAGATCAGTCAATGGAAGCAGCTCGAAACCAAAGAAGATACGTATAGGTGTATAGACAATCCCGTGTCTAGGGAGATTAGCCAATGGGCGCAGCTAGACACCGACCAGCAGACACACGCACATGCACCCCTCCACACACACGCACATAATAGCCCGAACACCCACACGCACATACATAAACACTACCACAAGCATGCACACAAACATTTGCATACACATAATGGAACGGATAACGGAGGACTCGAAGAGATCGAACGCACAGAGATCTTGCCGAATGCGAATGGCTATGGTAATGCGAAAGTTTTGAAAATGGTTTTCTCCGGACCAAAAAAACTAGATGCTGGTAGTACAGAACAGCTCAGCCCCGACTGTGTCGACCACGTGGCCCAGCCACATGACGACGCGGTTGCTATGACAACCCAGTCCCCAAAAAAAAAATCATGAGCGAGGCCGAAGCAGCCGTAAGTGAGGAGGGTGCGGAGAGTCCAAAAATCCACCTTGCTCCTGAAGAACCCAAAACGCAGTCCAAAACGCTAAAAGTGGTGCTATCAAAACCCTCCATGCCCAGCGGAGCCAAGGTCGAGACTTTGGGAACGGCTTTTTTTGAGGTCGAGAGCGGCGGAGAAGAGTCAGAATACGATGACAATGAACAGCTCAAACCACCTGTTGGCAGTAGAGTGCTTCCTTTGGACTGTGTGTGGGATCTGTCGCGGATACCTATCGAGCGGTACAGACTGGTAAGTTGGTTAATATATATATATATATATATATATATATATATATATATATATATATATATATATATATATATATATATATATATATATATATAATATATATATGGCAATATATATATGTATGCATGCATGTGTGTATATGCGCATGCATAATATGTATATGTATATGTGTGTGTATGTATGTATGTATGTATGTATATATGTATATATATATATATATATATATATATATATATAATATATATATATATATATATATATATATATATATAATATATATATATATATATATATATACATATGCATATATATGTATATGTGTGTGTATATACATATATATATATATATTATATATATATATATATATATATATATATATATAACATGTATATATATGTACATATGCATATATATGTATATATATATATATATATATAGTTATATATACATATATTTAAGTATATTACAATATATATAATATATATATATATATATATATATATATATATATATATATATATATATATATATATATATATATATATATATATATATATATATATATCGGTGTGGGCATATTTGTGTTGTTTGCCGCGCATACGTCAATAATCACATTTCTCAGCTCTTTCGGGAAATCCGGGTAAGCTTAGGTATGTGGAAACATGCATTTTTTAATGTATGTGCACATGAATATCATCGTATCCAATGCTTCGTTCTGTCTTAAATAAGCATAACACATAGTTTTTAGTAAGTAGGGGTCTCATCCTTTTCCATTATTTAGAATCATATGAAATATCATACATATTTACCACACACCACCCGCATCCTAAACTTGCCCCCCGGTTGCGCCTACCCCCAAAATGCCACAGAAATGCCGCATCTGCGCCAAGGCGGACGAGTCTCGGCAGAAGGGCAAGAACAATGGTGCGTGCATCCAGTGCTACGGTGGTCGATGCACTATAGCTGTTCATGTCACGTGTGCACAACGTAATGCTCAGGAGGCCCAGAACGTGCTTGTTGACCGCACTCAGTATCCCGATTTCAGAGCTCTGGCGTACTATTGCAATGAACGGCATATACCTGTGCATATGAAGCTGGTTGAGGTATGGTATCGGTGTTTCTGTGTTGTATATCTCACTCGGTGGTTGGTTCTTCTGTTCGGTGAGTCGGTATTGTGTTGCAGGACGGAGTATGCGATCGCAATGGATTGTTTCGTTGTGCACCCACTGACTTTGTGAAACGACTAAAAGAGGTGTTCAGGGCCTCTGCTGTTGTGGCGAGTGATGAGGGTCTGGAGTGGTCGGGCGGGGGTGTAGTTTATAGAGTGTAGTTTCCGTTGCCTTTGTGGGACAGACGGGGTACATACGACATCTCACAACATCCTCTCACTTCTTGTGCCTATCATCGTACTAATGACCTACTTCGACTGTGCCAATACAGCCGGTGTACATACGACATCTCACAACATCCTCTCACTTCTTGTGCCTATCATCGTACTAAATGGCCTACTCCGACTGTGTCAATACAGACGGTCGACAAGCCGCCCGAACACCCGGATCATCTGAGGGCGAATGACAGAGCGTACGCACTCTTTAAAGATGGGTGAGTAGTCCCGCCAGTGCGTTGCTTAGCAACCAGTCTGTATTTGACCATTAATTGATATTAACATGTGTGTTATTTAAGGATAGGTGAGTATTCCCACCAGTGCGTTGCTTAGCATCCAGTCTGTAGTTGACCATTGCCTGTTATTAGCATGTGTGTTATTTTAGGATGGGTGAGTAACCCCGCCAGTGCGTTTCTTAGCAACCAGCCTGTAGTTGTCCAGTAACTGTGTATTAGTATTAGCACGTAGTCGGTGTCTATTTGCCCTTGGATTATATTTTTGTATATACTTCTGCATTCGAAGTTTTACGTCTCTGTCCGTAGCTACCGGAGTGACTTCGGGGTCTGACCGTAATCTTTCACACAGCTATGTTGGTTTTCGTATGTGCTCTGGTATATCATCCATTCCCGGGTTTGCGTATGTCTACGTTCATTGATTTTCGTATGTATTCATCCTTTGGTTTGCGTATGTATTCATTCATTGGTTTTCGTATGTATCCATCCGTTGGTGGGTATCTCATTTATCCATTGTTTGGTGTCCTGCAGGTTCTGGTACGTTGCTACGGTGATACGATCGTCTGAAGTGACGGATGTCTGGATTCGCTTTGACAACAACCACGAGCTCATGCCTCCTGTGCGTTTAAACAGCACCAAACTGCTCACCTGTACCCGGGACGGCGAACAAATCGGTAGAGCTAGCTATAGGCCATTCATTGTGCTATGTGTGGCGTGTGTGTGCCATGTGTGACGTGTGTGTGTGCTATGTGTGTGTGTGTGTGTGTGTGTGTGTGCGTGTGTGATTGTGCTTTGTGTGGCGTGTGTGTGTGTGTATGCGTGTGTGTGTATGATTCTGCTGTGTGGTGTGTGTGTGTGCGTGTGTGATTGTGCTTTGTGTGGCGTGTGTGTGTGTGTGTGTGTGTGTGTTACTGTGCTAGGGGTGCATAGTTGCGTTATTTGTGTGGGTGGGAGTGTTTTAAATTAGGCTCAACGGCGGGTAGGTGCGTGCACGTGTGTATGTGATGAATGCGAGTGCTCTATGCTATATTGTCCCGCTGCAACGGTTAGATAGGCCCTATGTAGACCCCCTGTTTCAGCAGTCTTTTCTTGGAAATATCCGGTTCCTGTACAGCCACTCCTTAGCTCATGACATGCTCAGGTCCTGCGCTATTCGGCAGTTATCGTCTCTTGGGCTGATTCATCTCACACGCGTAACCCCGCCAACCCGTTCTTTTTATAGCCTCAATCCTAACTCTAGACCCTAGACCCTAAACTCTAAACCCTATACCCTTTGGCACTCCAGTACCCGAAGAAGTCAAGCACACGGACAGAGTGTCTGCGATGTACGCCCTGCCCGCTAAAGGATACAAACGCACCCGACAGAGCCCACAGATGGGAACGTGTGTGCGGGTGGAACGCGCCAGTCGCTATCACGTGGTGTTTGACGATACCCCATCTGTGCAGTACAAGTATGTGGTG
Organism: Sphaeroforma sirkka; assembly: GCA_001586965.3. Lineage (NCBI taxonomy): Eukaryota > Ichthyosporea > Ichthyophonida > Sphaeroforma > Sphaeroforma sirkka. Next base: position 103,878 of record LUCW03001768.1, read on the forward strand.
TGGATATAGACGTATGAATAGTATTTATGTGGGTGTGTAAATGGTATGTTTGTGTAACTATATTAGAGCCTTTAGTAGAAGGGCATGCGTGTATGAGTGTGTATGTGTGTAGGTATCTCCTTGGCAGTGCAATAGAGCAGTCGCGCTCTCGTCGCACGCGTGGTAGCTAAAACACACACACTCTCATCACCAACCACAAGACTCGCATTTAAGTGTGGATAGACACCTTGTGCTGGCGTAGTCGTGCAATTGTATGGGCCTCCATCCTTATCAGCACACCGTAGCATAGCCATTCACCACAGCCCCTACTTACAACTTACACCCCACAGGGTAGCCATGGAGGATATAGTCTCTGAGGAGTCGTGGCTCAGTGGTAGGCGGCCCGCGGGTGCGAAAGTATGTTATCTGGTATCAAACGCGTGTGTGTATTCGTGTGTGTTACGTGCTTGTACCTTCTATGGTCTTTGTTCGTGCACTTCCCGATTTTTCTTCTATGTTTTCTCTATTCCGCCGATCCGATGTATAGAAATCGTGTGCTACACCCGTATTTAGGTCCAGGAGTCCCAGTTAGTATACATTTATAACGAAGGTACCTACATATAACAGTACCAACATGCATTATTCAGGTAGAGTACTGGTCGATACATACGGGAAGCCTAGATATATATATATATATATATTCATCTGCATGGCCCGTTTATCGTGTTCAACGTTCCCCTGTTGTCTGTATGTACACGTTCTGAATCCGGCATTGTGCACAACGTCCGCTCGATGCACTACACCTGTCCGTTGGTCGTGTTCGTTCATGATAACCAGGGGCAACGGCGTAACCTAGCAAACACTAATGCCTCTGCCTGCTGCGTCCTGTACAGCTGGGTGATGTCCAGGAAGTCGATTACGGCGGTGAGAAGTGGAAGACCCATGGACTGCAGTCGCCTGTCGCTGTCAGTGCCACTGGCCGCAGCAAACGGCGACGCAGGGCTTGAGGGTCTGGATTAGGTTAGGCCTGGTATAGTATAGTATAGTCTGTATGGTGCACCTCTTCTTAGATCGGCGATTGGTACCGAACTGCTCGTAGCTCAATGGCACCTTCCTGCAGGGCGTGGATCGTTTGGGCCCTGCGTCTTATGTTTTGGGGCAGGCGTTTGTACCCACGCGTCGTGGGTCAGGTGCAAAGCCCTTTAATTGTCATAACATCGCCTGTGACTATGCTTACGCCAGCTACATCGGAGCGAAAGCCATTGGCGCAATAGTAGCACACCGAGGGGTGTGCACCTGTTGTCACAGTACTGGACTGGTGTTGAGTCATCGATTGGGACACGTGTGGGGCTGTCGACCCTCTCCCCCCACTCAAAAAAAAGAAAAGGAAAATTGGGTGTGTCCAGAGTTCAGGCACTTGCGGCACGTATCGAATCATGTGGCAGCACTGACTGTAGGCTGGTGCTGGTTCGAAGGTCGAGTTGTGTTCACACTTATGAATACACGCATGAGCACAGAAGGCGACATTTGCCCGATGGTTCGATTTGAGTTTATAGATCCCGACCGACAAGGACAGTGAAGCTGGACACGGTTAACACACCCACCGCTACTATTGTTTTAAGTGGAGGGATGTTTGCCGCACACTTGGCGAAAGTATGGTGTTAACGGCCAGTAACACGCTGTTAAATGGCTCATTTAACCGGCCAGTGACGCTGTTAAATGGTTCATTTTAACGGCCAGTGACACGCTATTAAATGGTTCATTTTAACGGCCAGTGACGCTGTAAATGGTTCATTTTAACGGCCAGTGACACGCTGTTAGATGGTTCATTTTAACGGCCAGTGACACGCTGTTAAATGGTTCATTTGATACTTGAGATTAGCAGTGAGGACTATTGGATGAAGAAAGTCATGTGTAACTTAGTATGATTGATATGAAACAGTAACTACTGTTGGATAAGAAAAGTCATGTGTGGCTTAGCATGACTGATATGAAACAGTAACTACTGTTATATAAGGAAAGTCATGTGTGGCTTAGCATGACTGATATAAAACAGTAACTACTGTTATATAAGGAAAGTCATGTGTAACTTAGCTTGACTGATTTGAGACAACGACTATTATTAGATAGGGAAAGCACAGTAGCGTCCCGTGTAGCTTAGAATTGACTGATTGGAGTCGACGGACGTACGCTGCTGTCGATAGTATTGACTGCCCATGCCTGTTCTGTGTAACAGCTACGGCCGACCCGCGAGCACAGATGAGAAGTGACACTGTTAGTGACAGATGACCAGTGACCGCTGTAAGTGCGCTGGGCGTACCTAGGCGATCAGAATAAACACCTCGTCTATGTAACCAGACGGAATACTCGATTGCTATGTATATGCACTAATGGCTTGCCTTGGTCTATTGTTAATTGGCACCGCCAACATACTACGACTTATTTTAACATACTATGACTTATTTCAACATAATATGACTTATTTTATCGTACTATGACTTATTTTAACGAACTACGACTTAATTTAACATACTATGACTTATTTTAACATACTATGACTTATTTTAACATACTATGACTTGTCAACATACTACGACTTATTTTAACATACTACGGCTTATTTTAACATACTATGACTTATTTTAACATACTAATGTCAACATACTACGACTTATTTTAATAAACTACGACTTAATTTAACATACTATGACTTATTTTAACATACTATGACTTATTTTAACATACTATGACTTATGTCAACATACTACGACTTATTTTAACATACTACGACTTATTTTAACATACTATGACTTATGTCAACATACTACGACTTATTTAACATACTACGACATATTTTAACATACTATGACTTATTTTAACATACTATGACTTATTTTAACATACTATGACTTATTTTAACATACTATGACTTATTTTAACATACTACGACTTATTTTAACATACTATGACTTATTTTAACATACTAATGTCAACATACTACGACTTATTTTAATAAACTACGACTTAATTTAACATACTATGACTTATTTTAACATACTATGACTTATTTTAACATACTAATGTCAACATACTATGACTTATTTTAACATACTATGACTTATTTTAACATACTATGACTTATTTTAACATACTATGACTTATTTTAACATACTATGACTTATGTCAACATACTACGACTTATTTAACATACTACGACATATTTTAACATACTATGACTTATTTTAACATACTATGACTTATTTTAACATACTATGACTTATTTTTAACATACTATGACTTATTTTTTAACATACTATGACTTATTTTAACATACTATGACTTATTTTAACATACTATGACCTATTTTTACTATTATTATTTATTCTCAGATATGTAAATACACTAAATGCTTGCTGTGGTCTGCAGTTAATTGGCACCGCCAACATACTATGACTTATACTTACTATTATTATTTTATTTACAGTTTCTGCACGGACCTTGCCTGTCTGTAGTGTTTTTTTGTGTGTTAATATTAGACGTTAGGCTGTAGCCAGCTGTTTAGATCACTTCGCGGTGAATATTCATAATGTAATTCAAATCCGTGGCAAGCGATATACAAATATCTACATCTCCATCTGCGCTACAGGCTCTCCATTTAACCCTCATCCTTGATGCTTTTGTGTATTTCTTCATTGCTGAGACGCATTAACAATTCAAGATGACATTCGGTAGGTACACTGTCACTCGCTGTCTTATTTCGGCGTGTGTTAATCAAAGCTGCCAGTACTATAACATTGTATAGTAGTTAACGGGTTCGCAGTTCACACCCACAGCTCGACAGGTGGCAGACACATATCCGATCAATATGTGCTCTCAAGGGATGAAGGCATACCGCGGATATCCTCACCACCGACTAAAAACCATATGTCCACACATTTCTCATAACCTCCTATTGTATTTTTATGAGTTGTAGAACAAAACTAACTGATAGATTATGATTATATATTCAAAGACTGCAGCTGTATGGTGAACTGATGATGTCAATGGCTCGTGCTCGGGCACAAGCGAGACACGTATTGTATGCATATGTGCACGCCTATAGGTACATATACGCCTGGAAATAATAATAATGCAATAAAACCCCTAAACCCTGTTATCCTATACTATGATATTGTTATCCTATACTATGATATTCTCCTAAAAATAAGCGTTTCCAGATGCAGACTACTTCACAATAGAGAGATTGTTTCCTTTTGCAAACATACGACGAATTGGAGTCTACTATATATGTCCCTTTTGAATTTTGTTTCCAAACTTGCTTGTGGTAAGGTTGTCAGTGGCTAGGTTTGTTCGCCCATGATGATTATTATGCACCTCATAGTCTCTATAATTCAATTTTCTGCTATAGCCTGAGTACCCACCACGATGCTACAAATCATATTACTGATATGCGACTGTGTGTCGTGTGGCGGTACTTCCAAAGGGGTTGTATGGCAGAGCTACAATTACGGATGAAATCGTTATCCACCGCTACTGCAACTGGTAGCGTTGGACGGCATGTCGGCTGAGACACTGAAAGTGTATTGTTTATAGAAAAGGAAGTAAACCATCATCATCAATTCAAAGTATTCTGAAGCAACGCGTTGTTTGAAGTACCTTCGTACGTGTTGTTAGAAACTATACACTATGAAGTTACGAACCCTTCGGCCTTCTGTCAATCAGGCTTTCACATCACTTCACAACTTTACACAAATTGTACAGGCCAGCTAAAGATAACACACAGATACTGTAGACGCCTATAGGCAAGTACATAGTAGTAGTATTTAGACAAGGGGTACTATGGACACCTATGGGTATGTACATAGTAGTAATATTTAGACAAGGGGTACTATGGACACCTATGGGTATGTACATAGTAGTAATATTTAGACAAGGGGTACTATGGACACCTATGGGTATGTACATAGTAGTAGTATTTAGACAAGGGGTACTATGGACACCTATGGGTATGTACATAGTAGTAGTATTTAGACAAAGGGGTACTATGGACACCTATGGGTATGTACATAGTAGTAGTATTTAGACAAGGGGGTACTATGGACACCTATGGGTATGTACATAGTAGTAGTATTTAGACAAGGGGTACTATGGACACCTATGGGTATGTACATAGTAGTAGTATTTAGACAAGGGGTACTATGGACACCTATGGGGCATGTACATAGTAGTAGTATTTAGACAAGGGGTACTATGGACACCTATGGGTATGTACATAGTAGTAATATTTAGACAAGGGGTACTATGGACACCTATGGGTATACATACATAGTAGTAGTATTTAGACAAGGGGCACTATGGACACCTATGGGCATGTACATACATAGTAGTAGTATTTAGACAAAGGGGTACTATGGACACCTATGGGTATGTATACATAGTAGTAGTATTTAGACAAGGGGTACTATGGACACCTATGGGTATGTACATAGTAGTAGTATTTAGACACAAGGGGTACTATGGACACCTATGGGTATGTACATAGTAGTAGTATTTAGACAAGGGTACTATGGACACCTATGGGTATGTACATAGTAGTAGTATTTAGACAAAGGGGTACTATGGACACCTATGGGTATGTACATAGTAGTAGTATTTAGACAAGGGGTACTATGGACACCTATGGGTATGTACATAGTAGTAGTAGTATTTAGACAAGGGGGTACTATGGACACCTATGGGTATGTACATAGTAGTAGTATTTAGACAAGGGGTACTATGGACACCTATGGGTATGTACATAGTAGTAGTATTTAGACAAGGGTACTATGGACACCTATGGGTATGTACATAGTAGTAGTATTTAGACAAGGGGTACTATGGACACCTATGGGCATGTACATAGTAGTAATATTTAGACAAGGGGTACTATGGACACCTATGGGTATGTACATAGTAGTAGTATTTAGACAAGGGGTACTATGGACACCTATGGGTATGTACATAGTAGTAGTATTTAGACAAGGGGTACTATGGACACCTATGGGTATGTACATAGTAGTAGTATTTAGACAAGGGGTACTATGGACACCTATGGGTATGTACATAGTAGTAGTATTTAGACAAGGGGTACTATGGCTATGGGTACGAACATACCACACCATAAGTCCTATGTATTTAGACTATGTATTTATTTCTGTGGCATTCTCAGTTTGGCTCTAGCCGTCTCTCGCATTTGATTGGAAGATAAATTTTAAAAGTTAAAAAGAAAACAAAAACGACCAACCGCCAACGTGAAATCAGAAATGTCCAAGGCTCGAGGTTTGTTTCCAAACAAAAAAAAAAGCTAAAAAATGTAAATACCGAGGCCGTATATGTTATAAATAAACTTCCAAAGGCCAGACGGTGTTAAATTAGCGTATCTGAACTTCTGAAGTGTGTAGTTGTATCTATAATTCTATATCCCATTAGTTGTAGTGCGCACGTAAGCTCATTTCGGCAGCCAAGATGTCCATCACTCTAGGTATGGTGACAAAGCAACCAGCGAACACCCTCTGTTTTTAATATACATGGGTATACTTTCTACCTTCACAGCCGGGGTTATGGGTGTACACTTGTCTGCAGCTCTAGTGTTTACAACGTTGCATGAAGTATTTGTCAGTTTACAGCAATAAACAAATGGTGTTTGTGTCATAGTCTGAGTGATGGACTGGTTACCCTTTGCTACTTTCAAAAAGGTCTCGTAATACCATGTGTGGTACTTAGATGGCCTTCTTAATCGTCTGTGATTCCAGAAATTATAATACAGATTGGGTTTTCGTTGGATATCTATGTTCTGTCTCAAGTTTTTCATTTTCATTAACCTGACATATTTACTGCTTCCTATTATAAGTGAATGCCAACCCAATTAAACTGATATATCACGCATGATCTGTAAATAAACCCATCAACACATCTGTGTCCCATTTTGAACGCAGATAAAACCTTCGCGGCACTCCCGCCACCAAACGTGGTACGAATGTCCTACTTTCTGCCGATCCCAAGGGCGAGAAGCTGTTGTACTGTTGCTACCGCAGTGTGATCACTCGAGATATAGCGGTATGCATATATATATATATATATATATATATATATATATTTGATATAAATCTAAACTATTTGCATGCATATTTATATATATATATATATATGCACACACACATATATAATATATATATATGTGTGTGTGTGTGTGTGTATGTGTGTAACATAAAATATAATATACATATATATATGCATATATATATATATATATCATATCTATATCTATATCCTGCATCCATATTATTATTAGTAATATTATATATATATATATTATATGTATGCATATATATATATATATTATATATATATATACATATATTATTATATTATATATATGTATATATTATATATATACATATATATATATATATATATATATATTATATTATTATATACATATGCATATATATATATATATATATTATATATATACATATATATATTACATATATATATTACATATGTATATATGTGTCTGCATCATTATACATACATACATACGTGTGTGTGTGTGTCCATGGTCATGTCCATGTCTCTTTATCTGTTTCTGTCTCTGCATCCACATATATTTGTGCACGTGATACATATATATGCCCATGTATATTTTATATATTCGTATATGTATACATATGTGTGCGGATATGTGGGTGTGGATGCAGAGGTGTAGGTAAGTGCATATATATAGATAAAAATATATATATATATATATATTGACATGTGTGTGTGTGTGTGTGTGTGTGTGTGTGTGTGTGTGTGTGTGTGTGTGTGTAAACATGTATGTATATCTATTCAGATCTGTTTTCATGTATATGTCCATATCTTTATTTATATATATATATATATATATATATATATATATATGTATGTATTCACTTCTTTTTTAACATACTAAAAAAAAAAGCTATCAGCGTATATTCCATGGAAACTTATACGTCCTCTTCATAACTTCTTCTACACCTCAGAGCCCTGATGTGTCAGACATCTACCAGCAGCACGCCCAGGAGTGCACTACAGCCAGGTACGCTCCCTCTGGTTACTATATTGCATCGGCGGATACGGCCGGAAACGTGCGCATCTGGGACACTGTCAATGAGGAGCACATTCTCAAGCACGAATACCGTCCGCTATCAGGTATGTTAGACAATGCGGCTGCCTTGTATCTGTAGCTTCTGTCTTCCGCTTATGTCTTCCTACACTTGCGACTCGTCGATGTTTTCTTACCGTTGGCTGTTTCCAATTGGCCGCGCGTAGTACCCAGCAGATGAATATCATCTGAACGTCTAGGGTTTTAAACGTACTCGTCTTCAGATGTTATGTAGTAACGGTTTTCGGTGTTTGCTGCTTTTCTATCGAACCAGGGCCCATCAAGGACCTGGCCTGGTCGGAGGACAGCAAACGTATTGTTGTGGGCGGTGAGGGTAAGGAGACCTTCGGTGCTGCGTTTCTGGTCGATACCGGATCTTCTGTAGGCGGCATTACAGGCCATGGTGAGTTGTGCACTCGTTAGGGTTTTAGGGTTTAGAACCCTAAAACCTTCAATCCTTCGCTGTGTAGCTCGCTATTTCTATACCATTCGATGTTATATGCCCCACACTCGCTTCGAATTTGTAATTCGCTGTACCTTTGAACTTCGTGCGCACATCCACATACCACATACACTACAGATACGTCCATACACTTACATACACGTTGATATATATACTTGTCTGGTTCTAGAATGTATATACCTTATATCCATAGTCTACCATCCACATATGAACATGTGCTCTCTTTGCCCATCCCTCAGCCAAGGCCATCAACTCGATCGACATGAAGCCCAACCGGCCGTACCGTGTGATCACTGCGAGTGAAGACAATGCCAGTGGGTTCTACCAGGGCCCGCCCTTCAAATTCAGTCACAGCAACACCGACCACACGAAGTTCTGCCAAGTCGCCAGGTATGTAGGTATATTACTCAACCAATCACAGACAGCCATGGGTATGCAGTGAGGGTGTGGGTGGATTTATAGGCTGCGGTGTGTTCCAGAGAGCACTTCGAATCTTTCCTATTTTGATTAGGTGGGGAGGTGTCGGGAGGGAGACGCTTCTCTCTGTCCAATATCCGTAGCAACCATGCGTACTGTTCTATTCGTATGTATGGGCGTGTGCGCATACTTACAAAACACTTTGGTACGTTCAGCTGCTAACGGGAGTATAGATCAAGAGACTGCGCTGCTTGCTAAGCTTAGTGGCTCTACCACGATGAGATGAAACCCCTTTCCCCTCTAATGCTTGGACAAAACCAATATCTCCAATACGAACCCTCGCTCTCTTCCCCCGCGACTCTCCAATACCAGCGCTCACTCTCTCACTCCCTTCCCCCCACCCCCCCCTCGCGACTTTTCAGATACAAGCCAGATGGCTCGGTGTATGTGACAGCTGGGTCTGACGGTCGCATCTTCACATACGACGGTAAGTCAGGGGAGAAGCAGGGAGAAATCGGGTCACCCGCACACAAGGGCAGTGTCATGTGTGTGTCTTGGAGCCCCGATGGTTCAGAGCTGCTGTCCGTGTCTGCGGATAAGACCGCTAAGATCTGGAAGGTGAGTGGTGTGGACAGCAGTGTGTTGTGCGTACACATGCAGTGAATGTGTGTGTGTGTGTGTGTGTGTGTGTGTGCGTGGCTTAAGCACGCACATCCGCACAAATCCACTGTGCTGTTCTGGCCCGGCTGTGCATACACACAGTCAGCGTTTACGTTTGTAACGATAATTCGGCTCACCTCAGGGCTCTCCTCACAGTCATACTCAAATCCTATCTAACCACACGCACACGCACACATGCAAATCCATGTAGGTAGAAGACGGTACTATGGTAACGGAGTTCAATTTCGGAGCGGACGTCAACGATCAGCAGATGGGCTGTCTGTGGACACCCACTGAGCTGATCGCTCTGTCACTCAGTGGTTCAATCAGCTACCTAGACCGCGAGAACCCCTCTGCGCCTAAAAAGATCATTTCGGGTCACAACAAGAATATCTCTGCCCTGGCGGTCAGCCAGGATGGGTCCAAGGTAAGACATGGCGTTGATTGGGCGATAGACGTAGCGAATGCGCATATAATATACTTGCATCTAGAAATTTCTGCCTAATATATATATATATATATATATATATATATATATATATTATATTATATATGTGTATGTTTGTATGTATGTAAATATATATATGTGTGTGTGTGTATGTATAATATTTATTTATTTATTTATTTACTCATTGATATACACACACACTCATATATATATATGTGTGTGTGTGTGTGTGTGTGTGTATGTATGTATCTATATCTATATCTATACCTATACCTATATCTATATCTATATCTATATATATTTGGTCGAAATATGAACATCTTGTTGAACGCCCCCCCCCTTGACGGTGAGCAAGGGGGGGGGGAGGTTCAAGGCAAGGCGTTTTGCTGGTGGATTGTGTGGGTGTGGCGAGCGAGTTGTGTACAGCGTGCAGGTAGCGTTATGTGATCGGCTCCTGACAATATCATAGGCAGTTGTTGTGATACGTCCCAGTGTCACTTCTTATGTCATTACTTATTATATTCACACGATGGGGGTCGTTGGGGCAAGTGTGCCCTGGGCTTCCATGCACTCGATGTTTCAATTCAACTCTGCCCTTGTTCTCAGGCGCTCGGATATACATCAATCCGATATATATATGTGTACATATATATATATATATGTGTGTGTGTGTGTATATATATATGTGTGTGTATGTGTATATATAGATATATAGATATATATATATCAATATCAATATCAGTATTAATACGCATATGCATATTCTCTCCTTCCCAACCACACAGATATACTCCGGTGACTTCACCGGCCGTATTGTGAAGTGGGATGCGTCCACTGGCAACGGCCAAACTCTCACAGGCACCGTGCATACCAACCAAGTCAACACACTCCTCAGCACCTCTAGCGGCCAGCTCATCTCTGTGGCCATGGACGATACTCTGATTGCATCCGAAGGTGTGTGTATCTGGCAACATTCTTTACATGTGTATATGTATGTGTGTGTGTGTGTGTGTACGTACGGGTGTGCGTGTAGTGTGTTTACTGTGCGAGAGTATGTGTGCGTCTGTGCTGTCTATAACTGAAGTTTTGTATGTGGTGAGAGAGGTAGTGGCCGTGTGTGTCTGTGGTTGTAGTTCTGTACTATGCAGTGGTGTGTCATTGACGTATTGTCGTGTTGGCTAGACCATTCCCCACTTCCGACCGCATGCGGAGGCGACAATAGTATGTATCGAACAGTCTCAGCTCACACATATACTTCTCGCTGATAGTGAGAGTTTACATATCCTCATGGTACCGAACTGTCTCCATACATCTATACAATTAATTTGCATCATGCATTCTCAATCCACAGACATAGATCTCACAGATAGTGATAGTTTACATATCCTCATGATACCGAACTGTCTCCATACATCTATACAATTAATAAGCATCATGCATTCTCAATCCACATACATAGATCTCACAGATAGTGATAGTTCACATATCCTCATGGTATCGAACTCTTCATAAATCTATACAATTAATATGCATCATGCATTCTCAACCCACAGACATAGATCTCACAGATAGTGATAGTTTTCATGTCCTCATAGTACCGAACTGTCTCCATACATCTATACAATTAACATGCATCATGCATTCTCAACCCACAGACATAGTTCTCATAGATAGTGATAGTTTACATATCCTCATGGTATCGAACTGTCTTCATACATCTATACAGGGTCCTGTAGTGATAGACAGGGCGTACAGACATCCACAGGCTCTTGTCCTCTGTCAGCGGCCCATGGGGGTGACATCACTGCACTCGCCTGTGCGAAGGGCATCGAGGTTTATCGCGGGAGTGAGAAGGTATGACAAACAGCACGCTTATATTTTCTAGCCGTGGGGTGTGTGTGGTATCTAGTGGTGGTAGGTGTGCTGTGGGTGTGTGTGGTATCTAGTGGTGGTAGGTGTACTGTGGGTGTGTGTGGTATCTAGTGGTGGTAGAGTTACTGTGGGTGGGTGTGGTATCTAGTGGTCGTAGGTGTACTGTGGGTGTGTGTGGCATCTAGTGGCGGTAGGTTTAATGTGGGTGGGTGTATAACAAGGTTGCATACGCGTGTGAACGCTCACCGAAGGTTCAGGTTGTGTGTGTCATATGGGGATATACGTACGTTCGTGCTCATGCAGTAGCGTCCTGCACTATTGCCCTTCTGCGTTTGATCACCTCTTGATCGGTTACAAAACGGATACAATCTCAGGAAACGCTTACAAACACACATCCATACACACACACCTATCTCCACAGATCCTCACTGAAGACACGGACTTTGATTGTACTGTGGTGGCCGTCTCACCTGATGCACGGTACATTGCAGTGGGTGCGAAAGACAGCAAAGTGCGTCTCTTCGACTTCAGCTCAGGTATGGTGACTATGATACTACAGATATAGGTCACTCGCCCTCTATGAGTAGCGAGTTCACTTACTTCAGCTCAGGTATGGTGACTTGATACTACAGATATAGGTCACTCGTCCCCTATGAGTAGTGAGTTCACTTACTCAAGCTCAGGTATGGTGACTGTGACACTACAGATGTAGGTCACTCGACCCCAATGAGTAGTGAGTTCACTTACTTTGGCTCAGGCATGGTAACTATGACACTACAGATATAGGTCACTCGCCCACTATGAGTAGTGACTTCACTTACTTCAGCTCCTGTCAACAACCAACGCTCACTCTTAAAGAGACACATTCCTCGAGACAGAGGTAGCACACACTACATGTCCAAAGATACTTGACCCTCCTTTCCATCTCTCAGATTTTGATCTACAACCGCTGCACATCACACATACACACACACACACAGGCAAGCTGTCCTTAGTAGCTACGAAAGACTGTAAAGGTGCGCTTTCGGCGTGTGCCTTCTCGCCCTGCGGTACCAAACTGGCCACCGGAGATTCGGGTCGAAACGTGTTTTTGCACTCCTGTCCCGATTTAGAAACGGTACAAAGCGGGTGGGTGTTTCACTCGGCCAAGGTGAACTGCATGGCCTGGGCTAAGGACGGCAAGCATTTGGTCACCGGGGGATTAGATCAGAACATTATTGTGTGGAGCCTGGAGCAACCGCGCAAGCGACTGACGTTCAAAAGTATGGGGTAGTCACGGGTGTGGGGTGCAAGAGGCTGTGTGGTTGGGCCGGATCAACATCCCATCTCGTGAGAGATGAAGAAAATGAATATCAAGAAACAACCTATCTTGTGCATTTTTGCTTGTTCTTCTCCATCGAGGGCTGTGGTGGACGTGTGTAGTGTTGGCTGTAGTGTGGGGTCAGTTGTTCGGTGGTGTATACTTTGCTTGTGCGGTGGTGTGTATTTACTTTTGCTTGTGTGCGTTTAGCAGGCGCGGCTTTTGTTGAGGGGGATCGGTTGGCATGTTATCGATTGAATACTGATCTTTACAGCGATTGCCACACATTGTGCGTGTGCATTGGTTGTTACAGCTTGCCTGGATTACGATAGTTGCTGTATTGTGTTGTCGCTGTGTGCGTATGGATTGTGATCTTTTCATCTGTGTACATATCGATCTTTATCGATACTGAATCGCTCCTGCCGTGCATCCAAATATGGTAATCCGAGGTCGTCCACTGAGTGTCTGGCTTGTCACATTCTAATCACCATATCAATCTTATTCGCTAAACGGATGTTCTCTATCTGTTTTATCCTCAGATGCCCACCAAGGTGCTGTGACTGGTGTTGATTGGTTGTCTGACAACAAGATTGTCTCAGCGGGACAGGATGCGCACGTGCGTACCTGGGACCTCACTTTCCACTGATTTATTTAACGGAAGATCTGATTGGGTGTCCGCAGATGTTCTATCAACAGCCGACGATTCGATTAGTAGCTACTGGACAAGATTTGCATTCTGTAGATGTAAAAGCAAATTGAGCAATGCTTGCTCTATGCAAGAGTTTAGTTCAACGTTACCCGTATACGTTGGGGGGGGGTTAGTTGTAATTGTTCTGTGAACAAATATTTTCGAAGCACTGCATGGCTCAAAGTAAGTTGTGCGGAAAATTGAATATTAAAACAAATATACAACGTGGTGTGGAATTCCAAAAACAATAACCGTTACATGAATGTAAATATGCTGTATCTATGTAATTTCGAATGAATGCAAAGTTTTTTTTAGTTGTAATTGTATTATAAATACATATATATATATATATATGTGTGTGTGTGTGTGTGTGTGTGTGTGTGTGTGTGTGTGTGTATGTATGTATATATATATATATATATATATATATATATATATATATATATATATATATATATATATATATATATATATATATATATATATATGTATATATATATATATATATATATATATATATATACTTCTATTTATATTTATATTTATATATATATATATATATATACATCTATTTATATTTATATTTATATATATATGTGTGTGTGTGTGTGTGTGTGTGTGTATCACGGCCTAGTTGTGGATCGTGAGTGGACATATGAGGAGTGGGACTGAGGGAATGTCAGCCCACTTTTACACTTGGTTAGGTTGGAACGTCATAGCTAACATTTAGTTAACAGTTAAAATATAAAAACACAGTTTTAGGGTTTAACTCGAACTACGACTAAATTAGCCTTGACGGCATCAACCAGAGACGTCGAGGAGCTGAGAAGTCGCATTTAATTTTTCTTTTTGGACTCGAGAAGAGACTCGCGAAGAGGACGTGAGTTGTTTTTGATCGATCTCTCGACACACGATGTCACTTTCGAACGACACACCTTCGAAGGTGTATATGGAAGCCAGGCAAGATCCCATAGGCGTTTTTTGTTGTTTTTTTTGCGACCATGGCGGAGATTTAAGAGAGGCAAGGTGTGTGCCCAAGCCTTGAAAGGTTTGTCTCCAAAGCAGGCAAATTTGAAAATATTACGAATACTTAGACCAGTCCGTGCTGATCGAGTTGTGCCCACTTCTGCCTAATGACTCAGGGGTACTGGATGTGGAGCGAGTGTTGTTGGAAAACTTTGGCGCGCCGTCATATCTGTTTGCACCGGGGTACGTGGTCGATTTGCATGCGAAAGCCACAGACATGAGTAACAATGTGGCAGCGGCAGCATGGAGCCGAGCGGTAATGATGAATGAGTAAGCAGAATTTGCAGTGGGGCGTGTCATATACGCCACCGAAAATGAGCTCAACCCGCAAAGCAGCGCACAAAAGGCGTTGCGTAACGCACCTATGAAGCTGAGCATGTTGGATGCTGAAGCCTCAGGAATGACGGCGGTAGAGATCTATCGAGCTAATTTAAGAATGCAAGCACAATTTCGTGCACCTGAGCAGCCCCGAACGACTCCACGGCAACGACCGACGACACCGCTTTGGTTGAGTGGAGGGTTGAAGGGTATACCAGCAAAGCTTACACCGATTGATAGTGAAGGCTAGGAGCGGTATGCAGAGAAGGAGCTAGATATACAGGCCACCATAACGGCGTTTACGAAGATCAACGAGCAGAAAGAAGAACTTGAGGGCAGCGAACAGAGAGAGGATGCAGAGGATGCAGCAATTAGGAAGACGAACAAGCGGAGACGAGAATCCTCGGGGTATGATGAAGGGAGTAGCACAAATTCACCATTCGAGAATCACCCCAGGGGGACAAGGGGAGGGTCAAGGGGATCTTCGAGACACCCTAACTCCGCCAATGGGAGAAGTGCCAGCCGGAAAGGCGACACGCTTCGTGCTTACTACAGGGTACCATTTCGAGTTCGCAACGACGCAGCAGTTCCCGAAAGCAGCAGGTCAAGGTTGCTGTCACCACACCGTCCGGTAGTGCGACGGTCACCACCTAGGTTAGGGTATCGCGCCACGATAACGATAGCAGGGATCGAGCACAATTCAGGAGAGAGCAAGCTTGGGATGATATCCTGTGGCAACGAGACGAGTCTTTATTGCCGGAGGACCCAGCACCCGATGTTGAGATGATCGCACAATTTTTGACGATGGTGCGAACGGCGCCAGTGTTTATTAAGCCGCGCGGAGGAACATAGAGATGGGAAGGGGAGCACTGGGGACTTCGTACAGCACATCATGTGGTCAGCCAGCAGGAACAAATCATTGACTATGGGGATGATTTTATTTTCAGTGCAGCAGGGCGTTGGCGCCGGACGACGAATCAGCGAGAGGCATATATCTACGTACCACAACACAAGGTGTGGTTCCCGAAAAGAAATATGTACAATGTAGACAGCTTGTAGGGCAAAACCACGCTGCGCCACCCAGTCAATCAATTTGGATGTGGTGATAGTGATTTTCAACAGAACAGGCCATCATACAGGCAATCTGGGTCCAAGGAGAAAGCACCAGTACATGTCATACCCTGGGAAGCCATCGACGAAAACCTACGACAGGATGCGTCGCGAGGAGGTTACTTCGCAGCGCAAACTATACTGCATGCAGTTATGAAGGACACACAGTTGCGAATAGCTTTTATATCCATATATAACATAGTCACACCACAGCTGCTCAAGGCTTTAAAGAGCTCCAGACGACAGGACGCACATTTATGAATGAGGCGTTTCCTAGAATCCAACATACCACAATGCTGGAAATCTTCGACACATTTGGGCCGGGAAGAGCAGAAGCACATGTAGCACAGTCAGTCAAGATACAATATGGAAATTATAGGCAGGTAACGGATGGATATTTGTATGACAGACGCACATCAGACAGATAGCCTCGACCTCAGGCCAGAGAAAAAACCCTAAAACACGAGGAGATCCATGTCGCCAGGTCCGGCACCCCAGTGCAGTAAGTGTAATGCGAGACATATGGGTTCTGCATGCCCGGTATGCCAAAATTGCCATAAACCGAGTCACTATCAAAACACGTGCCCATAGGAAAACCATTTATGATAGGGGGAGGCAGCGGAACAGGAGCAGAGCAGTGAACCCATCGCCACACAAGAACAGGAACACGTTCCGTACAGAGCAGTGGAACTCTCTAGGTGACAATTTGTGGCAACAGCTCAGCTCGACGATGGGACGCGACAGTAGAAGTAGAACAGTGGACTGGACCAGTCACGGAAGCGCTATGCGAAGACGAACATGCTTTCATCTACAACGATACGGGAGCAAGACCGGCAACGATGCTGGTCGACTACGCGAGAAAGCATCAGTTAACTATCACTGCGACTGACCCAATTCACCTCAGAGAGTTTGGAGGCAGTGGAGAAGAAGCACTTACACACCACACAACTGCAACGTTACTTCTACAAGTAAGGGTAGTCGACGGCATGCCGACATTCCACGAAACGCGTGAGATTTCATTTCTGATCTCGGAGTGGTTGCCACAAGACTGTGATGTTTTAGTGGGATTTGACGTGATGAAAGACAATTCACTAGGAGCAAACTGAGAACCAAAGTACTAGCCCTCCCACGTTTATACTACAGATACCGCAGGTACAGGACATGAATTTCCTCATACTTAAACAGGAGGAATCGTAGTCGGTCATAGATGAACAGCGCGTCCCGCATTTGGATGGGAAGTTACTGGATGAGTATGACTTTTCGCATTTAACGCGAGTTGGGAAACTGCTAGGAATGACAGATGAGGAGGTCGATGCAGTGAAAGATAAATTTTTACAGGCGCGCTATGATCCGAGACACACCAAGTTTATAAGAAATGTCCAAGTCAAATTGCAGCCTAAGGAAGATGCAGTACCATCTCGGTCAATATGTTTCACTAAAAACCCGCTGTAAAAGAAAGTGGAGATCAAGAAAGTCAGTGAGCTACATTGCCAAGGAAAAGAGAAGGCAGGAAATCGCTTCAGCCGATATGTCAGCTCAGTTAAAACGGTACAGAGAGACCCACGGGTGGAACCGAAAAATCTAAAGGATTATGCGATTACTATTAACTACATCAAAGTAAACAAGCAAATGGTGAGGGTGGCGTACCAAGTACCGTAAGATGAGGACATGCGTACCCATGGAACAAACGCGTTGATAACGACAGTGGCAGACCTGGCCGCGTCGTACCATCAACTGGAGTTAGAACACGGATCCAGGGACTATCTAACATATGTGACGGCGGACGGGAAATTCCGTAGACCCACATACCTACAGGAAGGGATCGAAAATGGATCCTTTGATATGCAGCATTATACCGAGACGGTATTCGCAGACGTGGAAATCATAAATCGTAAAATTTTAGAAAAACAGCCTCCGGTCAGTCTAAAATGTCAAGATCAAATGAGATAACACATAAAACCCTAAAATAATTTGATACAAGTTCTTTTTCCAATATTTCCAAAGTGTTCTAAAATTCACTTTGATGGCTCCAATAGCCTGAGTATTTGGTATGACTCATTTAATTGGACCTATCTGAGACGATAGTAGATGTAAGATATTATAAACTAAATTTTATAACCTCTGAACTACTACTTATAGGGTTTGGTCTCCCCGCCAATCTCCAAAATCCAATAAGTCTTTTTCTTTTTTTGACTTTTCTTCAAATGGAACTTTATTTATATTAGCCAATGTATTAACTTGACTTACGTTCTTGTGTCTACCTACAAATTAGACATGTGGTCATGAACACTTAGTACTTCTAGTGAAAATTATTCAATAAAGAACAGCTAAAGGTACGTCCTGTGTAATCGAGGATATTAAGGTTCTTACCAAGAGGCAGTCCCGATCATTCTTACACAAGCTACCACTGCTAAATCCTATCTGACTTAAATTGTGTCTTAATTTGTATAACATAGTTTAAAACATAGAAATATCCATCGAAGTATACATATTTTTCAGCTACTTAGTAGTTACTGTAGTGTACTGCTTCTAGACTGTCTAATAATTGCTTACTATCCAGCGACAGGACTGTAAGTATTCTATACTACCTCATAGTGGCTAACACTACCCTAAAGCTAGCTACACGCTAGCTACTATACCTAGACCTGATCCATTTTCCTGTTCTTTCTCAAAGACTGCTAAGCCTGTTGAGGTTCCTGAGGTTACTGGGGACACTGGTCCGTCTGGTACTGAGCCTGCCATTGAAGCTGTAGATAAGCCGTTTCTGAGATTGGCTCTGAGGAAAACTCTGAGGATGACTCGTCGGATCCTAAAGCCTTGGAAGGGGAGGTCTCAACTGCCGCGGAAAGGCTCGCCAGCGTCCGTGTGTCTCCTAGTAGTGCAACCCAGGGCATCAGCTCGCCATCTGACCGCGAAAAGTCAAATATTGGAAAGGCTATATCTCCTGAACAAGTGGAGGAACCGTCTCGAGATCAACGGTTTATTTCTACTAAAAGTTAGTCCAATCCGCCTATCAACAAAGATGGCGGCGTTCCATTTCGTGAAATTTCATTCCATGCCTCGCCACTGAATGCCTCGCCACCGAATGTTGGGGCAGAAGACGCAAATGTTGGGGACGCCATAACTCGACAACGAGCGGTTGGATTTTCTTAATCTCAACGCCATTTGAGCCGCAAAGATAAGCTTTTAAAGGAGCTAGCCGCTGCCGCAGTTTCTGACCCTTCGATCATATCCCACGTGACCAATATTGTTCCTATACCGAAGAAAAAAAATATATTCCGAGCCGGGTTTCGAATCTGAGACCCACGGGTATACCAGCCAGCAGGGTTGCCACTGAGCCAGTTACCGCTGGTGAAGTGGGTAAAACCTCAATATTTAATCTCTATAGCTCGGAAGCTACAATCGACCACCCTTTCGACAAACCTAACCCTGTCAGAGGCTATGATCGTATGGAACTCGATGAGGCTTACCATCCTCGTAATATCGACCCTCATTTGCCAACTAACCCTGGTAATCACGATTTTGGCAATCGCTACACCAGTACCTCGTTAGAGAGTTCCCGCTCTAATCCTGAGGATGAGGAAGTGAGAACCAGACATACTCGTCTCAGGCTATTACGCTCTGGTATGCAAGTCCTTGAGGACCGTCTATTGAATGACTCTGACCTTGACGATAGGAAAGCGGATAACATTCGCTATCTAATCGATAACAAGAGAAAGGAAATAGACACCATCTTGGCACTAGCAGCCCGTAGCACTGAGCATGAGCCTCGTGAACACTTAGAACCAAGCTTTATAAAGCAGCTAGGTAACGCGCAGGCTGAGGTCGATTTCTCTACTAATGAGAGTACAGTGGAGACACTGAAGGCCTTCGACCAACTTAAGGAGTCTGCCAGCCTTAGGGATAAGCAGATGATGAATGCCTTTATTCATTTCTGTGAGCCAGGTGAATGGCGAACTATCTTGAAGGCTCATGAGCCCAACTGGAAAGCCCTACCCTGGCACCAGTTGCGTGATAATATACTTAACACCTTTTTTTGAAGATGCACGTGACCGTGAACTTCTAGAGTCTCGCAAGTTCTTTGCGAACGATACCACTATTCGAGGTGCTCTAGCTCATATGACACATATGAATACTCGGATGGGTGGTCGTACCTATACTGGCGAATATTTATTAATTTGTCAGATGATGGAGACTCTGGGAGCTAACCTCTTTAAGAAAGTCAATGATGACATCATCGCCTATGGTGATTTGCGATCTATGCCTTGGTCTGTCTTTGAGAAGATAGTACACAAGCATACCAATTCCTCTACTAGAGTACTTAGTACCACGAGCTACACCCAGCCCACTAAGCGAAACGCAGTAGAGACTAATACTGCGCGTAGTACTAAGAAACCTCGCACCATTGCTGGAGGTGGTAAAGGTTCTACTTCTACTGAACCAAAGGGTGAAAGGAAGGAGAGGGCACCTTGCAAGAAGTGTGGTTACAACCTCACAAAATGTAATGGCAAGTGGAATGGTAGACACGACCCTGTTAAGTGTGCACCAGGCAAGCCAGATTTTGGACACTATATGAAAGAGTGTGCTACTTGCAAGGGTACTAACGGTTGGCACAAAGAGGATTGCAAGGACTTACCGGACGTCCAAGTTAAGCACTGACAGTACCATATGTGCGCACTAGAGCAAGATTATGAGAAAATGTTCAATAAAATCTATACCAAAGGAGATGAACGTATCTTTCAAACAGTTTTCGTAAATGGAGAAAAAGTTATGGCACTATTTGATCCAGGGGGGGCTGAAGTCTCTGCTATCTCATGCCGAGTAGCCTACGCTACAGATATGGCTGTCCATAACGAAACAACTGATTTAATCTTGGGAAATGGCAAAGTTACTACTTGCGAACAAGCCATTGACTATGCACACATAATGCTGTCAGATAGAAGAGAAGTGAAGACTCACCTAATCGTTACTGACATGTCTCAGAAATACGATTTAATTATAGGTATGTGACTGATCTTCTCAGTTTAGGTATAACACTCACTGGTCTGCCTAATGGGCTAGACCCGAATAAAGATCAGTCAGATGATAATATGTTAAAGATACCTAAATCTCCGGAAGGTGAAGCAAAGGATATGATTCCGCACTTCACCGATATAATTATGGACTTAATTATACAAAACAGGAAGATTGCAATAACTGACTGGTGTATGTTTAAGTTCTCTAATGGGTACGTTAGACTCGACTTAACAAACGTCGACTTCTCTAAGTTAAAGTGTCCTTCACATAACTACATGAGTTGGAGACACAAAGACGTTGTCAAAACCCAAATCGAAGATTGGTTAAAACAGGGTCTAATTGAAATCAATTATGATGCAACCCCAGTTAACTTAGCTCTCTTAGCGGTCGATCAATATAAATCTGATGGAACGTTTAGTAAAAAACAAGAGTAGTACTAGACCTGTCGCCAATCAACAAAGTAATTCCGCAACATAGTTTTCCCTTACCTAAGATAAGCGAGATACTACGCAAAATGGAGGGTGCGACTATCTTTTCCAAGATAGACTTAAAAGCTGCATTCCATCAACTACAGATATATGAGCCTCATAGGAAATACTTTTCCTTTACTTGGCAAGGTAAGAAGTACCAGTTTAAAGGTGCACCTGAAGGCTATACATGTTACCTTCTTTCTTCCAACAAGTTATGATGGAACTATTTGCGGACCTGTCGTATAACGTATCAGTCTATTTAGATGATATAGTTATCTTTACAAAGACAGCACATGAACATGCTAAACTCGTTAAAGAAGTCTTAAAGCGACTTAATCATGCTAAACTTAAGATTAACGAAGACAAGTGTTCTTTTGCTAAGGATACTATACACTTACTTGGCTACAAAGTATCTGCAGCAGGGGTAGAAATTGATCCTGGCAAGAAACAGTTTCTGTTGGATTTATCAACACCAATTACTGGAAGAGATGTGAACTCTGTGTGTGGGTTTGTTAACTTCTTCTCGGATTCGGTACCGCATCTTTCTCATTACTTAAAGCCTTTCAGTCACCTACGGCTGCACAAAGGACCTTTGGGAAAGCTTTGGACTAAAGAATGTGATGATGCATTTAAACTAGTCAAAAGTAAAGTAATGGACGCACCCATCATGCAGTACCCTGTGGATGGTGTCCCATTCCAAGTAGCAACCGACGCTTCAGATCGAGCGGTAGGTGGACTGCTTTACCAAACGATAAATGGTAAACCGCGCTACATACAATTCTTTAGCAAGAGTTATAATAAGAGTCAACGGAATTACCCTACCGTTAAACAAGAGCTCCTTGCTATAGTTACTGCGCTAAGACAGTTTAAAGACTACCTTTATGGAAGTTACTTTACTGTCGCCTGTGATCAAAAGTCTTTAACACACTTAAAAGATATGAACCCTGATTCACAGTTGGTGAGCCGCTGGCATGACATTATTGTCAAGTTCGCTTTTAATATAACACACATACCAGGAATACATAACCATCTTCCTGACATGCTCTCTCGACTTGTGCCCGACTACCAGAAAACAGTCAAGGAGTTATTAGCAACCGATTGGATGCTAAATAAGAAATGGTTTAACCTCGCTCAATCACGATGGGGTCCATTTACTGTTGATATGTTCGCCGCAGAACATAACAAACAGGGTTTCTGAATATAGGTCGTTGACTCATCCTAAAGGTGATGCATTTCAGCTTGACTTATCAAAGCATAATGCGTGGGCTAACCCACCTTGTCAACTTATCGCACAGTTGTTAAATTATGTTAATATTACTAAATCTACCATTACGCTGTGTTGTCCCTTACGTAACTCCGACCCATGGATACGTGATTTAATTAATATGATTCAAGACGAACCTATTTATGTCGACCGTGAAATCGACACGTTCTTGTATCAGGGATCTTATTCTATTAAGAAGACACCTTGGAAACACACCATTGTTTGTCGCATCGGTCCTGCAGGTACCACTAAGTGGAAACCCTCAACCGAATTCTTAGCTAAACTAGAGGAGTCTAAAGAGTTTGAACAAAAGCTCAAGACTCGTACAACACATGCACCCAACAAGATTGCAGTCGAGGTAATGCCGATTGAAACGGCAATAGATCGTAAAAAAATGGAACTAGCTAAGGCCATGGATCAAAGACTCAAAACTCTAAGAGAACCTGAAGCTCGCACTCAACTACTTAAAGCGCTGCTTAAAGAACAGCCAGGAGTTGCGAAACAACTGAAGAAGATACTTCAACAATCTAATGTTGTCAATTATGTATCTCAGGAGTCTACCCCTCCTGATACTGAGGTTGCCCTTTCCAACAGGACTATGGTTCATCCAGCCAGCGTTACGCAGAATCTGACTGACTTAGAGGAGCTCGAAAGTAGAGTTAAAATTATACATAATTTAACGCATCGAGCATATGAGCATACTTATAAAATGGCTATTCGTGCAGGGCTTGATCACCCGGCGTTGAAAGAAACCATACGTGAAGTATACCGACGCTGTACTGATTGTGAAAAGAACCAGATCAAGCGATACGGTTGGGCACCCCTAAAAAGTGTGACTGAAGACCAACCGATGCGCCGAGTCATAGTCGATTTGGTTAAACTCCCGCGATCCAAGCATACAGGCGATGTATATATCTGTCATTTCTTATGTGTGACTTCGGGCTATAACTTGCTTTATGCAATACCGAACAAACGTCCACAAACAGTGGCAGAATTATGCTATCACGTCTTTAATGACTTCGGTTTCCCCCGAGTACTATGTTCTGATAACGGTAGTGAGTTTTGTACCGACGTAATGGAGGCACTTATACTCGTATCAGGCATGACCCATAGGCGTGGTGTTCCTTACAAACCTCAAACGCAGGGTGCAAATGAGACACGTCATAGAGAATTTAAGAAACTCTTGCGTACCGCACTAGACGACGTTGAGGATATGTGGCCTTATTATTTGAAATGGGTTCAGACTCAAATGAATAACTGCATGAATTCTCAAACTGGAACACCTCCCGTTTCACTATTTCTTTGGCCGCTATAGTGAATTACAAGCAACGTTTGATAAAACTGCGCCCGAGAAACACGCTACCCCGTGGCTACAAAAGATCGAGCATATGCAGAACGTTGTTTACCCCTGTTTACTCGAGCACAAGAATCGCGTCTTACTTAAAGCGTATGACCGATGGAATAACACTAAGAACATTGTTCAGTTCAAAGTTGGCGATTACGTTAACATTATAAATCGAAACGCCAACGTTACCGAACTCTCTTCTAAGACGATAGGATCTTTTGTTATTTCCTACCATGATGAGAAGAGTGATACTTACGAAGTGAATAACATTGATGGTACCAGCGCAACCAATCTAGGCACTCACCGTATCCCTACCTCCGAACTCTCATTCGCTCGCTCATTTGATTCTGATGTACCAGTTATGGAGTCACAAGTCAAAGATATAATTGATAAAACATCCGAAGACGGTTACACTTACTACAAGACCCGTTTCATGGATGGGACAGTAGCTTGGCTAACCTCCGATGCATTTCGTGAATCTCGCGTCTTTCTTCGTATCTTTAATGAGAAATGGAATAAGCGTTTACATAAGAACACACGAGATAAACGAAAAGGGCTTCCTCAGGTGACTACAAACCCTGACGGATCTGAAATTCCCTATTTACCACCTACTTCCTACGTGACTAACCTTTCTGATCTGCTTACCAACAGTGCAGAAAATTGTTCAAACTTATCTACTAATGAAGAACAGCCTTTGGCTATTACCTTACCAAATAATAAACGTAAGGCGCCTACATCGGAAATGGTTACTGGACCAAATACTATACGACATAGAGTACAACATGAGTCTTGAACTCGTACATATAGGCACATACTTACTCGATAAGTCATGACCGAAACCGTTTTTACTTTGGTTTTCGCTTTACCAACTAGATCGTATCTTAACGTACGTTCGTAGTTTTAAAAGCTACTGGGGGCTATGTAGAAATACGGCCTCCGGTCAGTCTAAAATATCAAGATCAATTGAGATAATACATTGGTTTTTATTTGTATTTTAAATAATTTAGTACAAGCTCTTTTTCCAATATTTCCAAAGTGTTCTAAATTCACTTTGATGGCTCCAATAGCCTGAGTATTTGGTATGACTCATCTACTTGGACCTATTTGAGACATTCGTAGATGTAGGATATTATAAACTAAATTTTATAATCTCCGAACTACTACTTATAGATTTTGGTCCTCCCGCCAATCTCCAAAATCCAATAAGTCTTTTTTCTTTTTTTAACTTTTCTTCAGATGGAACTTTATTTATATCAGCTAGTGTATTAACGTGACTTACGTTATTATGTCTATTTACAAATTAGGCAAGTGGTCATGAACACTTAGTACTTCTAGTGAAAATTATTCAATAAAGAACAGCTAGAGGTACGTCCTGTTTGATCGAGGATATTTAAGCTCTTAACAAGAGGCAGTCCCGATCATTCTTACACAAGCTACCACGGCTAAATCTAACTGACTCAGCGTCGGTATACTTCACGTATGGTTTCTTTCAGCGCCGGGTGATCAAGCCCTGCACGAATAGCCATTTTATAAGTATGCTCATATGCTCGATGCGTTAAATTATGTATAATTTTAACTCTACTTTCGAGCTCCTCTAAGTCAGTCAGATTCTGCGTAACGCTGGCTGGATGAACCATAGTCCTGTTGGAAAGGGCAACCTCAGTATCAGGAGGGGTAGACTCCTGAGATACATAATTGACAACATTGGATTGTTGAAGTATCTTCTTCAGTTGTTTCGCAACTCCTGGCTGTTCTTTAAGCAGCGCTTTAAGTAGTTGAGTGCGAGCTTCAGGTTCTCTTAGAGTTTTGAGTCTTTGATCCATGGCCTTAGCTAGTTCCATGTTTTTACGATCTAATGCCGTTTCAATCGGCATTACCTCGACTGCAATCTTGTTGGGTGCATGTGTTGTACGAGTCTTGAGCTTTTGTTCAAACTCTTTAGACTCCTCTAGTTTAGCTAAGAATTCGGTTGAGGGTTTCCACTAAGTGGTACCTGCAGGACCGATGCGACAAACAATGGTGTGTTTTCAAGGCGTCTTCTTAATAGAATAGGATCCCTGATACAAGAACGTGTCGGTTTCACGGTCGACATAAATAGGTTCGTCTTGAATCATATTAATTAAATCACGTATCCATGGGTCGGAGTTACGTAAGGGACAACACAGCGTAATGGTAGATTTAGTAATATTAACATAATTTAACAACTGTGCGATAAGTTGACAAGGTGGGTTAGCCCACGCATTATGCTTTGATAAGTCAAGCTGAAATGCATCACCTTTAGGATGAGTCAACGACCTATATTCAGAAACCTGTTTGTTATGTTCTGCGGCGAACATATCAACAGTAAATGGACCCCATCG
Organism: Sphaeroforma sirkka; assembly: GCA_001586965.3. Taxonomy (NCBI): domain Eukaryota; class Ichthyosporea; order Ichthyophonida; genus Sphaeroforma; species Sphaeroforma sirkka. Next base: position 130,778 of record LUCW03001768.1, read on the forward strand.
TGATTGAGCGAGGTTGAACCATTTCTTATTTAGCATCCAATCGGTTGCTAATAACTCTTTGACTGTTTTCTGGTAGTCGGGCACAAGTCGAGAGAGCATGTCAGGAAGATGGTTATGTATTCCTGGAATGTGTGTTATATTAAAAGCGAACTTGGCAATAATGTCATGCCAGCGGCTCACCAACTGTGAATCAGGGTTCATATCTTTTAAGTATGTTAAAGACTTTTGATCACAGGCGACAGTAAAGTAACTTCCATAAAGGTAGTCTTTAAACTGTCTTAGCGCAGTAACTATAGCAAAGGAGCTCTTGTTTAACGGTAGTAAACTGTCTTAGCGCAGTAACTATAGCAAGGAGCTCTTGTTTAACGGTAGGGTAATTCCGTTGACTCTTATTATAACTCTTGCTAAAGAATTGTATGTAGCGCGGGTTTACCATTTATCGTTTGGTAAAGCAGTCCACCT
>LUCW03001769.1:0-11146 GCA_001586965.3 Sphaeroforma sirkka
GTAGAAATACGGCCTCCGGTCAGTCTAAAATATCAAGATCAATTGAGATAATACATTGGTTTTATTTGTATTTTAAATAATTTAGTACAAGCTCTTTTTCCAATATTTCCAAAGTGTTCTAAATTCACTTTGATGGCTCCAATAGCCTGAGTATTTGGTATGACTCATCTACTTGGACCTATTTGAGACATTAGTAGATGTAGGATATTATAAACTAAATTTTATAATCTCCGAACTACTACTTATAGATTTTGGTCCTCCCGCCAATCTCCAAAATCCAATAAGTCTTTTCTTTTTTTAACTTTTCTCTTCTCAGATGGAACTTCTTATTTATATCAGCTAATGTATTAACGTGACTTTACGTTATTATATGTCTATTTGCAAATTAGGCCAGTGGTCATGAACATTTAGTACTTCTAGTGAAAATTATCTCAGTCAAAGAAATTAGCCAGAGGTACGCCCTAAAATCGAGGATATTTAGGCTCTTAACAAGAGGCAGTCCTGACTACTCTTACACAAGCTACCACTGCTAAATCCACACTGGACTAAATTGTATTTTAGTTTAATATAGTTTGAAAACCCAGTAATTCCACATCAAAATACATATTTTTTTTCAGTTATATAGTAGTTGTACATTAGTGTACTGCTTCAGGACTGTTCGACATCAATTTTACTATCCAGCAATTACCATGGCTAAGGGTACTTCTAAAAGGCAAGGGAGCCGCTAGTTCTAGGCCCGCTAAGCCTTTCGAGGGTCTCCCTGAGGTCCCTGTGGAAACACCTAGCCTGGGTTCCTGGAGTTGAGCCTGCCGAGGAGTTACCGTTGGGGTAGCAAATTTTGAGGTTGGTACAGAGGATTATTCTTGAGGACATCTCGTCGGATCCTGCAAAGCCTTGAAGAAGAGGTAATTCATACTATCGCGGAAAGGCTCGCCAGCTGTCCGTGTATCACCTAGGGAGTAGAAGCTCAGGACCCCAGTTTTCCCCCCGACCACGTGCTGTCAAATATTGTGGGGGGACAAACGTCGAAAGGCTGGAAAATTCGTGGATAGCCGAATGTCGGGGCATTATAACTCCACATCATCTAAAGGACACTCCAGCACAAACTGGTGAAAAGGAAGTATTAACCTGTCCGAAAATTCTCGGTTTCGCCATCGATGGAGAAGCCATTTCATTCAGCTCAAATCTTAAAGGCCGAAGAGGACGCCATAAGTAACTCGACACAACGAGTGGCTGGATCCTCTCAATCTCAACGCCAATTGAACCGCACTAAAGCGCTCCTGAAGGAGCTAGCTAGCGCAGCAGCAGTTGTGGACCCCTCTTAAAAGGTCCCACTTTGGCTGATAATTCTTCCTATACCAAAGAAGAAAAAAATTCTGGGCCGGGTTTCGAACCTGAGAGACCTACTGGTTTACCAGCCAGTATGTTACTCACTAAGCCAATTACCACTGGCGAGAGATAATATTTCAAAATTTAATCTCTCTATAGTTCTGATGTTACCATCGACCATCCTCTTGACAAAACCTAACCAAGGCTGTCAGAGGATATGATCGTATGGAACTCGATGAGGCTTTTACCATCTCGTAATATCGACCCTCATTTGCTAACCAACCCTGGTAATCACGATTTTGGCAATCGCTACACCAGTACCTCGTTAGAGAGTTCCTGCTCTAACTCCTGAGGATGAGGAAGCGAGAACCAGATATTACCGTCTCTGTGCTATTACGCTCTGGTATGCAAGTCCTTGAGACCGTCTATTGAATGACTCTGACCCTGACGATAGGAAAGCGGATAACATTCGCCATTCAATCGATAACAAGAGAAAGGAAATAGACACCATCTTGGCACCAGCAGTTTCGTAGCAATTGGAGCACATGAGCCTCGTGAACACTTGTGAAACCAAGCTTTATAAAGCAGCTAGGTAACGCGCGCAGGCTGAGGTCGATTTCTCTACCAATGAGAGTACAGTGGAGACACTGAAGGCCTTCGGACCAACTTAAGGAGTCTGCTGTAGCCTAGGGGATAAGCAGATGATGAATGCCTTTATTCATTTCTGTGAGCCAGGTGAATGGCGAACTATCTTGAAGGGCTCATGAGCCCAACTGGAAAGCCCTACCCCTGGCACCAGTTGGTGCGATAATATACTTAACACCTTTTTTTGAAGATGCACGTGACCGTGAACTTCTAGAGTCTCGCAAGTTCTTTGCGAACGATACCACTATTCGAGGTGCTCTAGCTCATATGACACATATGAATACTGGATGGGTGGTCGTACCTTATACTGGCGAATATTTATTAATTTGTCAGATGATGGAGACTCTGGGAGCTAACCCCTTAAGAAAGTCACGGATGACATATCATCGCCTATGGTGATTTATGATCTATGCCTGGTCTGTCTTTTGAGAAGATAGTACACAAGCTATACCAATTCCTCTACTAGAGTAATTTTAGTACCACGAGCGACACCCAGCCCACTCAAGCTTAAACGTAGAGACTGAATACTGCGCGTAGTACTAAGAAACCCTCGCACTACTACTGGAGGGGGGTACTGGCTCTACTTCTACCGAACCGAAAGGTGATAAGAAGGTGAGAGCGCCTTGCAAGAAGTGTGGTTACAACCTTCACAAAACGTATGGCAAGTGGAATGGTAGATTACCGACCCCTGTTAAGTGTGCACCAGGCAAAGCCAGATTTTGGACACTATATGAAAGAGTGTGCTACTCTGTAAGGGTACCAACGGTTGGCACAAAGAGGATTGCAAGGATCTTACCAGACGTCCAGTTAAGCACCGACAGTACCATATGTGCGCACTAGAGCAAAGATTATGAGAAAAATGTTCAACAAAAAATCTATACCAAAGGAGATGAACGTATCTTTCAAACAAGTTTTCGTAAATGGAGAAAAAGTTATATACCATTTGATCCAGGGGCTGAAGTCTCTGCTATTCATGCCGAGTAGCCTACGCTACAGATATGGCTGTCCATAACGAAACAACCAACTGATTTAATCTTGGGAAATGGCAAAGTTACTACTTGCGAACAAGCTACTGACTATGCACACATAATGCCGTCAGATAGAAGAGAAGTGAAGACTCTCACTCAATCGTTACACATTGACATGTTCTCAGAAATATGATTTAACATAGGTATGACTGATCTTCTCAGTTTAGGTATAACACTCACTGGTCTGCCTAATGGCCAGACCCGAATAAAAGATCAGCCAGATGATAGCCATGTTAAAGATACTCTAAATTCTCCGGAAGGTGAAGCAAAGGATATGATTCTGCACTTCACCGATATAATTATGGACTTAATTATACAAAACAGGAAGATTGCAATAACTGGACTGGTGTATGTTTAAGTTCTCTAATGGGTACGTTAGACTTGACTTTAACTAAAACGTCGACTTCTCTAAGCTAAAGTGTCCTTCACATAACTACGTGAGTTGGAGATACAAAGACGTTGTCAAAACCCAAATCGAAGATTGTTAAAAAACAGGGTCTAATTGAAATCAATTATGATGCAACCCCAGTTAATCTCAGGCCTTTAGCGCTTATCGATCAATATCAAATCTGATGGAACGTTTAGTAAAACAAGAGTAGTACTAGACCTGTCGCCAATCAACAAACTAATTCCGCAACATAGTTTTCCTTACTTCAAGATAAGCGAGAGATACTACGCAAAATGGAGGGTGCGACTATCTTTTCAAAGATAGACTTAAAAGCTGCATTCCATCAACTACAAATATATCAGCCTCATAGGAAATACTTTTCCTTTTTACTTGGCAAGGTAAGAAGTACCAGTTTAAAGGTGCAATTCTGAAGGTTTACACATGTTACCTTCTTTCTTCCAACAAGTTATGATGGAACCATTTGCGGACCTGTCGTGCTAACGTATCAGTTCATTTAGATGATATAGTTATCTTACAAAGACAGCACATGTGAACATGCTAAACTCAAGTTAAAGAAGTCTTAAAGCGACTTAATCATGCTAAAATCTTAAGATTAACGAAGACAAGTGTTCTTTGCTGCTAAAGATACTTTATACACTTACTTGGCTAGCAAAGTATCTGGGCAGCAGGGGTAGAAATTGATCCCGGCAAGAAACAGTTTCTAAGCTGGATTTATCAACACCAATTACTGGAAGAGATGTGAACTCTGTGTGTGGGTTTGTTAACTCTTCTGCCGGATCGGTACCGCATCTTTCTCATTACTTAAAGCCTTTCAGTCACCCACTGGCTGCACAAAGGACCCTTGGGGAAAGCTTTGACCAAAGAACGTGATGATGCATTTAAACCAGTCAAAAGCAAAGTAATGGACGCACCCATCATGCGTAGTAAACCCTGTGGATGGTGTCCCATTCCAAGTAGCAACCGACGCTTCAGATCGAGCGGTAGGTGGAGTGTTTTACCAAACGATAAATGGTAAACCGCGCTACATACAATTCTTTAGCAAGATTATAATAAGAGTCAACTGAATTACCCTCTACCGTTAAACAAGAGCCCCTTGCTATAGTTACTGCGCTAAGACAGTTTAAAGACTACCTTCATGGAAGTTACTTCTTACTGTCGCCTGTGATCAAAAGTCTTTAACATACTTAAAAGATATGGAACCCTGATTCACAGTTGGTGAGAGCCGCTGGTATGACATTATTGCTATAGCAACCGATTGATGCTAAATAAGAAATGGTTTAACCTCGCTCAATCACGATGGGGTCCATTTACTGTTGATATGTTTGCCGCAGAACATAACAAACAGGTTTCTGAATATAGGTCGTTGACTCATCCTAAAGGTGATGCATTTCAGCTTGACTTATCAAAGCATAATGCGTGGGCTAACCCACCTTGTCAACTTATCGCACAGTTGTTAAATTATGTTAATATTACTAAATCTACCATTACGCTGTGTTGTCCCTTACGTAACTCCGACCCATGGATACGTGATTTAATTAATATGATTCAAGACGAACCTATTTATGTCGACCGTGAAACCGACACGTTCTTGTATCAGGGATCCTATTCTATTAAGAAGACGCCTTGGAACACCACACCATTGTTTGTCGCATCGGTCCTGCAGGTACCACTAAGTGGAAACCTCAACCGAATTCTTAGCTAAACTAGAGGAGTCTAAAGAGTTTGAACAAAAGCTCAAGACTCGTACAACACATGCACCCAACAAGATTGTAGTCGAGGTAATGCCGATTGAAACGGCATTAGATCGTAAAAAAAACATGGAACTAGCTAAGGCCATGGATCAAAGACTCAAAACTCTAAGAGAACCTGAAGCTCGCACTCAACTACTTAAAGCGCTGCTTAAAGAACAGCCAGGAGTGGCGAAACAACTGAAGAAGATACTTCAACAATCCAATGTTGTCAATTATGTATCTCAGGACTCTACCCTCCTGATACTGAGGTTGCCCTTTCCAACAGGACTATGGTTCATCCAGCCAGCGTTACGCAGAATCTGACTGACTTAGAGGAGCTCGAAAGTAGAGTTAAAATTATACATAATTTAACGCATCGAGCATATGAGCATACTTATAAAATGGCTATTCGTGCAGGGCTTGATCACCCGGCGCTGAAAGAAACCATACGTGAAGTATACCGACGCTGTACTGATTGTGAAAAGAACCAGATCAAGCGATACGGTTGGGCACCCTAAAAAAAAGTGTGACAGAAGACCAACCGATGCGCCGAGTCATAGTCGATTTGGTTAAACTCCCGCGATCCAAGCATACTGGCGATGTATATATCTGTCATTTCTTATGTGTGGCTTCGGGCTATAACTTGCTTTATGCAATACCGAACAAACGTCCACAAACAGTGGCAGAATTATGCTATCACGTCTTTAATGACTTCGGTTTCCCCGAGTACTATGTTCTGATAACGGTAGTGAGTTTTGTACCGACGTAATGGAGGCACTTATACTCGTATCAGGCATGACCCATAGGCGTGGTGTTCCTTACAAACCTCAAACGCAGGGTGCAAAATGAGACACGTCATAGAGAACTTAAGAAACTCTTGCGTACCGCACTAGACGACGTTGAGGATATGTGGCCTTATCATTTGAAATGGGTTCAGACTCAAATGAATAACTGCATGAATCCTCAAACTGGAACACTCCTGTTTCACTATTTCTTTGGCCGCTATAGTGAATTACAAGCAACGTTTGATAAAACTGCGCCTGAGAAACACGCTACCCCGTGGCTTCAAAAGATCGAGCATATGCAGAACGTTGTTTACCCCTGTTTACTGAGCACAAGAATCGCGTCCTACTTAAAGCGTATGACCGATGGAATAACACTAAGAACATTGTTCAGTTCAAAGTCGGCGACATGTTAACATTATAAATCGAAACGCCAACGTTACCGAACTCTCTTCTAAGACGATAGGACCTTTTGTTATTTCCTACCATGATGAGAAGAGTGATACTTACGAAGTGAATAACATTGATGGTACTAGCGCAACCAATCTAGGCACTCACCGTATCCCTACCTCCGAACTCTCATTCGCTCGCTCATTTGATTCTGATGTACCAGTTATGGAGTCACAAGTCAAAGATATAATTGACAAAACATCCGAAGACGGTTACACTTACTACAAGACCCGTTTCATGGATGGGACAGTAGCTTGGCTAACCTCCGATGCATTTCGTGAATCTCGCGACTTTCTTCGTATCTTTAATAAGAAATGGAATAAGCGTTTACATAAGAACACACGAGATAAACGAAAAGGGTTTCCTCAGGTGACTACAAACCCTGACGGATCTGAAATTCCCTATTTGCCACCTACTTCCTACGTGACTAAACTTTCTGATCTGCTTACCAACAGTGCAGAAAATTGTTCAAACTTACTTACTAATGAAGAACAGCCTTTGGCTAATACCTTACCAAATAATAAACGTAAGGCGCCTACATCGGAAATGGTTACTGGACCAAATACTAAACGACATAGAGTACAACATGAGTCTTGAACTCGTACATATAGGCACATACTTACTGATAAGTCATGACCGAAACCGTTTTTACTTTGGTTTTCGCTTTACCAACTAGATCGTACCTTAACGTACGTTCGTAGTTCTAAAAGCTACTGGGGGCTATGTAGAAATACGGCCTCCGGTCAGTCTAAAATATCAAGATCAATTGAGATAATACATTGGTTTTTATTTGTATTTTAAATAATTAGTACAAGCTCTTTTTCCAATATTTCCAAAGTGTTCTAAATTCACTTTGATGGCTCCAATAGCCTGAGTATTTGGTATGACTCATCTACTTGGACCTATTTGAGACATTAGTAGATGTAGGATATTATAAACTAAATTTTATAATCTCCGAACTACTACTTATTGATTTTGGTCCTCCCGCCAATCTCCAAAATCCAATAAGTCTTTTTCTTTTTTTAACTTTTCTTCAGATGGAACTTTATTTTATATCAGCTAATGTATTAACGTGACTTACGTTATTATGTCTATTTACAAATTAGGCAAGTGGTCATGAACATTTAGTACTTCTAGTGAAAATTATTCAATAAAGAACAGCTAGAGGTACGCCCTGTGTGATCGAGGATATTTAGGCTCTTAACAAGAGGCAGTCCCGATCATTCTTACACAAGCTACCACTGCTAAATCCTAACTGACTAAATTGTATTTTAGTTTAATATAGTTTGAAACCTAGTAATTTCCATCGAAGTTTACAACTACTACTTATAGATTTTGGTCCTCCCGCCAATTTCCAAAATCCAATGTCTTTTTCTTTTTTTAACTTTTCTTCAGATGGAACTTTTATTTATATCAGCTAATGTATTAACGTGACTTACGTTATTATGTCTATTTACAAATTAGGCAAGTGGTCATGAACACTTATTACTTCTAGTGAAAATTATTCAATAAAGAACAGCTAGAGGTACGCCCTGTGTGATCGAGGATATTTAGGCTCTTAACAAGAGGCAGTCCCTGATCATTCTTACACAAGCTACCACTGCTAAATCCTAACTGACTAAATTGTATTTTAGTTTATTATAGTTTGAAACCCAGTAATTTCCATCGAAATTTACATGACTTCTTTCTATGCCGTTCAGTTAACTTGTCAGCGTGCTTAGTTACTCGTGCTCGCAGAATAGCATCGTCAACATTGTCGTCTTCACAATCTCTAAGAATTATTTCGTTTGTCATGTTCCATTCATAACCGGGATTCATAAAGTCTTGAATTACATCGACAAAAAAAAAATACGTTATTGCCTCCGGTAGCTTTGTTGTTGTCAAGCATAGCTCGTGTATCACCCTCTTCTAGTGATACAAGCCCGTCGTAGTGTTTCTCATCCGTAATAATTGCACAGAATCGTGCAAATACATTGTCAGTCTTTCGAAGCGTCATCGCCTCATCCTTCTGTTTTACTGTAATTTTGTTTTTGTCTTTCTTCACCTTTTGTCTTGCTTATTACTTTGTGCTTCTTTTTTTGGTGTTATGTTTAGAGGGGTCGAGAGCCAATTAGGAGAGCCAGTTGTCGACCCATCATTATCATACAACGCCTGAATTATTTACTGTTTGGACTGGACGCTAAAACCCTTCTTGTCATGTACATCATAAACATGTTCTCGTGGATACACAATTTCGCCTGCTGCATCACGTTTGATAGGTACTCCTCTAACGGTAAGACCTAGCATTTCTTCCCTTTGTATGTGTTCTTTGTACGCCGATTCATGAAATCATGCTGAATAATTTGGCTGCTGTGTGCCTCGTTACACTCTTTGTCTCTCCTTGAAAATCTGTCTCTCCTTGCGAATCCGATGAAGTACCTGAAGAGCTCGAAGACGTTTGAGAAGTGATCGCCATCGATTGACTCGACGGCAGTGTGCTAGCGTTCTGCATAGAATTGGTTTCAATCCCTGAAGAAGTCAATGCTGTGTGCTGCGTCCCCATAATATTCGGGTTCGATGCTGCATTAGCCTGCTGTTGCGATGCCGACATAGTATAGTTTGCGAGTCAATAACACTTGTGCAATATGATTCCTTCATGTTCTTCGTTTTATGTTCGTATTCGACTATGTTCCCTCTGTACTGTTTCCATAGATAATCGAGTGTGGATCTACCTATAACCGACAACTTCATATATATGTGTGTGCACAATTGAATTGAGCGCTCAAAACAGTGAAAACACACAACCTTTGACACCACATTTGTAAAAGGGCGGTTCTCCATTCTACCAATGAAATGTTTTTCTTTTTCTACGTCACCGTCGACAAACGTACTTTAACGGTACGTATTCTCGTTTTTCGTTAGCCTTTTTAACAATAAATTCTGAGCACCTTGTTGTTTTTAATGAATTTTCGAACAAAAACAATGTGTTCTCATTGGTTGAAAAATACCTTTAATCAAACGGATTTATTGAAAACTCCTCGTTAAGAACCACCCTAAACCCTACAAAAAACAACTTTTGTACATAAAAACAATGTCCATTTTAAAATATATATTTAGGCTGCTTTTACCAACTTCGGAGAAAAATATCTGAAAGTACTGTCTAAAAAAATTATGGCTCAGTATTTTGTATATTATTTTGGAATATAGGAAATAAAAAATTTCCGGAACATTTTGAAATATAGCGTCGGTTGTATTTGAAATTATGGATGAATATTCGCTGAGTGTTTCAATTTGAACAATTGGCAAAAGCGGGAACAAACAAGAAATTATCTGTGAGTCGTCTCAAAAATAAACAAAAGGATTTTATTGGACTATAATTTCCAAACATTTATATTGGATCCCATATATCGTTGTGAAATGTTGGCGGTCTCGAATACACGCCAGTTTGTTTGACACTATCGCAACAACAACACCATAGCGCTCCATCTGTTTATACATATCATCTTTTGATACAATAGATAACCAGATGGATCATCTCCAGCAAGTTTTTCAGCCCTACCGCCGCCCTTGCCCAAAAGAGATACTGTTAAGCAACACTTCGTCGACAGCGGTGTTCCTAGCTCAAGTGATCACGATGTATTGAAACAAACGAAAGTATCACGTCCCTTGGATAACGAAGCTTATTCATCTTCTGCGTTCTTCAACGCAAGAAGTACCAAAAGTTATTAAACCGCAACCATCAAGCTTACCCCAAGATATGAAACCAGACATGAAACTAGATGTAAAACCAGATATGAAGATGAAACTAAAATGCGAGTGGACGGATGAACGAAAGAAATCTCTGTTAAAATGTATCACTCTTACTCTGCCACAAGTCGGGCATGGCAGCGAAAGATGGCTCCGACCACGTCAAAAGTCTGAAATCAGCTGGATGAAAACCATGTTACCTCCTTTTACAGGAGGAATTTGGTTTTGATCTTAGCAACACATTAAGCGGACATATTGAGGGCCTGAGTGGAATGGGGTGATACACTTTGCCAGCAAGTTATATATATATATATATATATATATATATATATATATATATATATATATATATATATATATATATATATATATATATCAACGACTATGTGTGTGTACTCCAACAAAATCGGATTTGAAATGGTACTTTATGTATATAATCCATGTCACTCTGGGGCACTTCCTGCCTACTACTACATTTACACTTTTATTGAGGATTGGTCCTGCAATATTTGGCTGAGAATGTAAATCGTACCCAAGGCCTGGATTGAATTGCTTACAATACCTCTGTGTCATTTTTTTTTGACCTTGCGAAGGTGAGCCACATATATAGCATCTCGTAGAACTCTCTACATTAGCCCGTCCATCAGGTTTATATACTTTTTTAATCCTCCTTATAATAAGTTTCTCAAACACAACAAACGAGAGGCACTCTCAAACACTGTTTATGTATGCGTGGTTTGAACCATTATTCATTACGCTTTCAATATCCTCCTAGTCCACGCAGAGTGATTCTCATGGACTATTAATGCTATCGCGGTGAAGCTCACTGGACAATATATTTATTAGAGTTTTCATACAGTCACCCATAGCGTAAGAACTAGTGTTTTCTGTGTTATGATCATCATTCAACCATGCTGCATACTTACTTGCAACTGGTATTCTTCTGCACTTTCTTCGTAGCCTGTTTCCCACATACCACCCATCAAAGCGTACAAGATGAAGTTAAAATAGAACTGGAGAACTGCACAATACATGGTTTATATACAA
>LUCW03001770.1:0-17500 GCA_001586965.3 Sphaeroforma sirkka
GTATTGAAGATAACTCAGAAGTGTTTCAATCAAGTATTTCACTTATCAAAACAGCATCAGGGCATGTACTTAAAACATTAAGAGATGTGGTCGATAGGTTTTGAACATACTATACAAATAGCGCTTGGAGGATGATGTACGATAGTGAAATGCAATTAGGCTTTGGCAGATTACTGGTTCGGGGTGAACTTTTCACGTCTGCTTTATACATTGAATGTGTTAGCATTCTGAACGAAGAGCCATTACAAGTAAGGTATTGCAAATCTAGGAAGCTAGATACCAAATCAGACCAAAGTGACGACGAGGACGACGAATACATCGAAAGCGGCTACGAATATCATGCAAAATGAGTTGTACGTGTTCCTTTTCGTATGTCGGAGACATTAATTGATATTTTTTATTCAGAGCTATGATAAAACACAACCAAGACATGGCATCACACAATGTGCCCCCCCCCCCCGCGTTGAAAGTGTTCGTCCTATTCAGTCAGAACAGCACAGTAAAAGCATCATGAATATATTAATTCAGTTTTCATAACTGATTAAATAAATGCTGAGCTTTATACACACACACACACACACACACACACACACACACACACACACACACACACACACACACACACACACACACACACACACACACACACACACACACACACATATATATATATATATATATATATATATATATATATTATATAGCAATACGGCCTCCGGTCAGTTTAAAATATCAAGATCAATTGAGATAATACATTGGTTTTATTTGTATTTTTAAATAATTTAGTACAAGCTCTTTTTTCCAATATTTCCAAAGTGTTCTAAATTCACTTTGATGGCTCCAATAGCCTGAGTATTTGGTATGACTCATCTACTTGGACCTATTTGAGACATTAGTAGATGTAGGATATTACAAACTAAATTTTATAATCTCCGAACTATGTAGAAATACGGCTCCGGTCAGTCTAAAATATCAAGATCAATTGAGATAATACATTGGTTTTATTTGTATTTTAAATAATTAGTACAAGCTCTTTTTCCAATATTTCCAAAGTGTTCTAAATTCACTTTGATGGCTCCAATAGCCTGAGTATTTGGTATGACTCATCTACTTGGACCTATTTAAGACATTAGTAGATGTAGGATATTATAAACTAAATTTTATAATCTCGAACTACTACTTATTGATTTTGGTCCTCCCGCCAATCTCAAAATCCAATAAGTCTTTTTTTTTTTAACTTTTCTTCAGATGGAACTTTATTTATATCAGCTAATGTATTAACGTGACTTACGTTATTATGTCTATTTACAAATTAGGCAAGTGGTCATGAACATTTAGTACTTCTAGTGAAAATTATTCAATAAAGAACAGCTAGAGGTACGCCCTGTGTGATCGAGGATATTTAGGCTCTTAACAAGAGGCAGTCCCGATCATTCTTACACAAGCTACCACTGCTAAATCCTAACTGACTAAATAGTATTTTAGTTTAATATAGTTTGAAACCTAGTAATTTCCATCGAAGTTTACATATTTTTTTCAGTTATATAGTAGTTACAGTAGTGTACTGCTTCTAGACTGTCTGACATCAATTTACTATCCAGCAATTACTATGGCTAAGGGTACTTCTAAAGGCAAGGGAGCCGCTAGCTCTAAGCCTGCTAAGCCTGCCGAGGTTCCTGAGGTCCCTGTGGAAACACCTAGCCTGTCTGGAGTTGAGCCTGCCGAGGATACTGTTGGGGAAGCAAATTCTGAGGTTGGTACAGAGGATTATTCTGAGGATGACTCGTCGGATCCTAAAGCCTTGGAAGAAGAGGTATCTACTACCGCGGAAAGGCTCGCCAGCGTCCGTGTATCACCTAGGAGTGAAGCTCAGGACCCCCAGTTGCCCCCCTGACCACGTGCCGTCAAATATTGGGGATAAACGTCGAAAGGCTGGAAAATTCGTGGATACGAATGTCGGGGGGCATTATAACTCCACATCTAAAGGACACTCCAGCACAAATCCGGAGTGAAAAGGAAGTATTGGACCTGTCCGAAAATTTCGGTTTCGCCATCGATGGAGAAGCCATTCCATTCAGCTCAAATCTTTGGGGCCGAAGCTGAGGACGCCATAACTCGACAACGAGTGGCTGGATCCTCTCAATCTCGACGCCAATTGAACCGCACTGAAGCGCTCTTGAAGGAGCTAGCGGCAGCAGCAGTTGTGGACCCCTCTATCGTGTCCCACTTGGCTGATATTCTTCCTATACCGAAGAAGAAAAAAATTCGGGCCGGGTTTCGAACCCGAGACCTACTGGTTTACCAGCCAGTATGTTTACCACTAAGCCAGTTACCACTGGCGAGATAGATAATATTTCAAAATTTAATCTCTATAGCTCTGATGCTACCATCGACCATCCTCTTGACAAACCTAACCCTGTCAGAGGATATGATCGTATGGAACTCGATGAGGCTTACCATCCTCGTAATATCGACCCTCATTTGCCAACTAACCCTGGTAATCACGATTTTGGCAATCGCTACACCAGTACCTCGTTAGAGAGTTCCCGCTCTAATCCTGAGGATGAGGAAGTGAGAACCAGACATACTCGTCTCAGGCTATTACGCTCTGGTATGCAAGTCCTTGAGGACCGTCTATTGAATGACTCTGACCTTGACGATAGGAAAGCGGATAACATTCGCTATCTAATCGATAACAAGAGAAAGGAAATAGACACCATCTTGGCACTAGCAGCCCGTAGCACTGAGCATGAGCCTCGTGAACACTTAGAACCAAGCTTTATAAAGCAGCTAGGTAACGCGCAGGCTGAGGTCGATTTCTCTACTAATGAGAGTACAGTGGAGACACTGAAGGCCTTCGACCAACTTAAGGAGTCTGCCAGCCTTAGGGATAAGCAGATGATGAATGCCTTTATTCATTTCTGCGAGCCAGGTGAATGGCGAACTATCTTGAAGGCTCATGAGCCCAACTGGAAAAGCCCTACCCTGGCACCAGTTGCGTGATAATATACTTAACACCTTTTTTTGAAGATGCACGTGACCGTGAACTTCTAGAGTCTCGCAAGTTCTTTGCGAACGATACCACTATTCGAGGTGCTCTAGCTCATATGACACATATGAATACTCGGATGGGTGGTCGTACCTATACTGGCGAATACTTATTAATTTGTCAGATGATGGAGACTCTGGGAGCTAACCTCTTTAAGAAAGTCAATGATGACATCATCGCCTATGGTGATTTGCGATCTATGCCTTGGTCTGTCTTTGAGAAGATAGTACACAAGCATACCAATTCCTCTACTAGAGTACTTAGTACCACGAGCTACACCCAGCCCACTAAGCGAAACGCAGTAGAGACTAATACTGCGCGTAGTACTAAGAAACCTCGCACTACTACTGGAGGGTACTGGCTCTACTTCTACCGAACCGAAAGGTGATAAGAAGGTGAGAGCGCCTTGCAAGAAGTGTGGTTACAACTCACAAAACGTAATGGCAAGTGGAATGGTAGACACGACCCTGTTAAGTGTGCACCAGGCAAGCCAGATTTTGGACACTATATGAAAGAGTGTGCTACTTGCAAGGGTACTAACGGTTGGCACAAAGAGGATTGCAAGGACTTACCAGACGTCCAAGTTAAGCACTGACAGTACCATATGTGCGCACTAGAGCAAGATTATGAGAAAATGTTCAATAAAATCTATACCAAAGGAGATGAACGTATCTTTCAAACAGTTTTCGTAAATGGAGAAAAAGTTATGGCACTATTTGATCCAGGGGCTGAAGTCTCTGCTATCTCATGCCGAGTAGCCTACGCTACAGATATGGCTGTCCATAACGAAACAACTGATTTAATCTTGGGAAATGGCAAAGTTACTACTTGCGAACAAGCCATTGACTATGCACACATAATGCTGTCAGATAGAAGAGAAGTGAAGACTCACCTAATCGTTACTGACATGTCTCAGAAATACGATTTAATTATAGGTATGACTGATCTTCTCAGTTTAGGTATAACACTCACTGGTCTGCCTAATGGGCTAGACCCGAATAAAGATCAGTCAGATGATAATATGTTAAAGATACCTAAACCTCCGGAAGGTGAAGCAAAGGATATGATTCCGCACTTCACCGATATAATTATGGACTTAATTATACAAAACAGGAAGATTGCAATAACTGACTGGTGTATGTTTAAGTTCTCTAATGGGTACGTTAGACTTGACTTGACAAACGTCGACTTCTCTAAGTTAAAGTGTCCTTCACATAACTACGTGAGTTGGAGACACAAAGACGTTGTCAAAACCCAAATCGAAGATTGGTTAAAACAGGGTCTAATTGAAATCAATTATGATGCAACCCCAGTTAACTTAGCTCTCTTAGCGGTCGATCAATATAAATCTGATGGAACGTTTAGTAAAACAAGAGTAGTACTAGACCTGTCGCCAATCAACAAACTAATTCCGCAACATAGTTTTCCCTTACCTAAGATAAGCGAGATACTACGCAAAATGGAGGTGCGACTATCTTTTCCAAGATAGACTTAAAAGCTGCATTCCATCAACTACAGATATATGAGCCTCATAGGAAATACTTTTCCTTTACTTGGCAAGGTAAGAAGTACCAGTTTAAAGGTGCACCTGAAGGCTTACACATGTTACCTTCTTTCTTCCAACAAGTTATGATGGAACTATTTGCGGACCTGTCGTATAACGTATCAGTCTATTTAGATGATATAGTTATCTTTACAAAGACAGCACGTGAACATGCTAAACTCGTTAAAGAAGTCTTAAAGCGACTTAATCATGCTAAACTTAAGATTAACGAAGACAAGTGTTCTTTTGCTAAAGATACTATACACTTACTTGGCTACAAAGTATCTGCAGCAGGGGTAGAAATTGATCCTGGCAAGAAACAGTTTCTGTTGGATTTATCAACACCAATTACTGGAAGAGATGTGAACTCTGTGTGTGGGTTTGTTAACTTCTTCTCGGATTCGGTACCGCATCTTTCTCATTACTTAAAGCCTTTCAGTCACCTACGGCTGCACAAAGGACCTTTGGGAAAGCTTTGGACTAAAGAATGTGATGATGCATTTAAACTAGTCAAAAGTAAAGTAATGGACGCACCCATCATGCAGTACCCTGTGGATGGTGTCCCGTTCCAAGTAGCAACCGACGCTTCAGATCGAGCGGTAGGTGGAGTGCTTTACCAAACGATAAATGGTAAACCGCGCTACATACAATTCTTTAGCAAGAGTTATAATAAGAGTCAACGTAATTACCCTACCGTTAAACAAGAGCTCCTTGCTATAGTTACTGCGCTAAGACAGTTTAAAGACTACCTTTATGGAAGTTACTTTACTGTCGCCTGTGATCAAAAGTCTTTAACATACTTAAAAGATATGAACCCTGATTCACAGTTGGTGAGCCGCTGGCATGACATTATTGCCAAGTTCGCCTTTAATATAACACACATTCCAGGAATACATAACCATCTTCCTGACATGCTCTCTCGACTTGTGCCCGACTACCAGAAAACAGTCAAAGAGTTATTAGCAACCGATTGGATGCTAAATAAGAAATGGTTTAACCTCGCTCAATCACGATGGGGTCCATTTACTGTTGATATGTTTGCCGCAGAACATAACAAACAGGTTTCTGAATATAGGTCGTTGACTCATCCTAAAGGTGATGCATTTCAGCTTGACTTATCAAAGCATAATGCGTGGGCTAACCCACCTTGTCAACTTATCGCACAGTTGTTAAATTATGTTAATATTACTAAATCTACCATTACGCTGTGTTGTCCCTTACGTAACTCCGACCCATGGATACGTGATTTAATTAATATGATTCAAGACGAACCTATTTATGTCGACCGTGAAACCGACACGTTCTTGTATCAGGGATCCTATTCTATTAAGAAGACGCCTTGGAAACACACCATTGTTTGTCGCATCGGTCCTGCAGGTACCACTAAGTGGAAACCCTCAACCGAATTCTTAGCTAAACTAGAGGAGTCTAAAGAGTTTGAACAAAAGCTCAAGACTCGTACAACACATGCACCCAACAAGATTGCAGTCGAGGTAATGCCGATTGAAACGGCATTAGATCGTAAAAACATGGAACTAGCTAAGGCCATGGATCAAAGACTCAAAACTCTAAGAGAACCTGAAGCTCGCACTCAACTACTTAAAGCGCTGCTTAAAGAACAGCCAGGAGTGGCGAAACAACTGAAGAAGATACTTCAACAATCCAATGTTGTCAATTATGTATCTCAGGACTCTACCCCTCCTGATACTGAGGTTGCCCTTTCCAACAGGACTATGGTTCATCCAGCCAGCGTTACGCAGAATCTGACTGACTTAGAGGAGCTCGAAAGTAGAGTTAAAATTATACATAATTTAACGCATCGAGCATATGAGCATACTTATAAAATGGCTATTCGTGCAGGGCTTGATCACCCGGCGCTGAAAGAAACCATACGTGAAGTATACCGACGCTGTACTGATTGTGAAAAGAACCAGATCAAGCGATACGGTTGGGCACCCCTAAAAGTGTGACAGAAGACCAACCGATGCGCCGAGTCATAGTCGATTTGGTTAAACTCCCGCGATCCAAGCATACTGGCGATGTATATATCTGTCATTTCTTATGTGTGGCTTCGGGCTATAACTTGCTTTATGCAATACCGAACAAACGTCCACAAACAGTGGCAGAATTATGCTATCACGTCTTTAATGACTTCGGTTTCCCCGAGTACTATGTTCTGATAACGGTAGTGAGTTTTGTACCGACGTAATGGAGGCACTTATACTCGTATCAGGCATGACCCATAGGCGTGGTGTTCCTTACAAACCTCAAACGCAGGGTGCAAATGAGACACGTCATAGAGAACTTAAGAAACTCTTGCGTACCGCACTAGACGACGTTGAGGATATGTGGCCTTATCATTTGAAATGGGTTCAGACTCAAATGAATAACTGCATGAATCCTCAAACTGGAACACTCCCGTTTCACTATTTCTTTGGCCGCTATAGTGAATTACAAGCAACGTTTGATAAAACTGCGCCCGAGAAACACGCTACCCCGTGGCTTCAAAAGATCGAGCATATGCAGAACGTTGTTTACCCTGTTTACTCGAGCACAAGAATCGCGTCCTACTTAAAGCGTATGACCGATGGAATAACACTAAGAACATTGTTCAGTTCAAAGTCGGCGATTACGTTAACATTATAAATCGAAACGCCAACGTTACCGAACTCTCTTCTAAGACGATAGGACCTTTTGTTATTTCCTACCATGATGAGAAGAGTGATACTTACGAAGTGAATAACATTGATGGTACTAGCGCAACCAATCTAGGCACTCACCGTATCCCTACCTCCGAACTCTCATTCGCTCGCTCATTTGATTCTGATGTACCAGTTATGGAGTCACAAGTCAAAGATATAATTGACAAAACATCCGAAGACGGTTACACTTACTACAAGACCCGTTTCATGGATGGGACAGTAGCTTGGCTAACCTCCGATGCATTTCGTGAATCTCGCGACTTTCTTCGTATCTTTAATAAGAAATGGAATAAGCGTTTACATAAGAACACACGAGATAAACGAAAAGGGTTTCCTCAGGTGACTACAAACCCTGACGGATCTGAAATTCCCTATTTGCCACCTACTTCCTACGTGACTAAACTTTCTGATCTGCTTACCAACAGTGCAGAAAATTGTTCAAACTTACTTACTAATGAAGAACAGCCTTTGGCTAATACCTTACCAAATAATAAACGTAAGGCGCCTACATCGGAAATGGTTACTGGACCAAATACTAAACGACATAGAGTACAACATGAGTCTTGAACTCGTACATATAGGCACATACTTACTCGATAAGTCATGACCGAAACCGTTTTTTACTTTGGTTTTCGCTTTACCAACTAGATCGTACCTTAACGTACGTTCGTAGTTCTAAAAGCTACTGGGGGCTATGTAGAAATACGGCTCCGGTCAGTCTAAAATATCAAGATCAATTGAGATAATACATTGGTTTTATTTGTATTTTAAATAATTAGTACAAGCTCTTTTTCCAATATTTCCAAAGTGTTCTAAATTCACTTTGATGGCTCCAATAGCCTGAGTATTTGGTATGACTCATCTACTTGGACCTATTTGAGACATTAGTAGATGTAGGATATTATAAACTAAATTTTATAATCTCCGAACTACTACTTATTGATTTTGGTCCTCCCGCCAATCTCCAAAATCCAATAAGTCTTTTTCTTTTTTTAACTTTTCTTCAGATGGAACTTTATTTATATCAGCTAATGTATTAACGTGACTTACGTTATTATGTCTATTTACAAATTAGGCAAGTGGTCATGAACATTTAGTACTTCTAGTGAAAATTATTCAATAAAGAACAGCTAGAGGTACGCCCTGTGTGATCGAGGATATTTAGGCTCTTAACAAGAGGCAGTCCCGATCATTCTTACACAAGCTACCACTGCTAAATCCTAACTGACTAAATTGTATTTTAGTTTAATATAGTTTGAAACCTAGTAATTTCCATCGAAGTTTACAACTACTACTTATAGATTTTGGTCCTCCCGCCAATTTCCAAAATCCAATGTCTTTTTCTTTTTTTAACTTTTCTTCAGATGGAACTTTATTTATATCAGCTAATGTATTAACGTGACTTACGTTATTATGTCTATTTACAAATTAGGCAAGTGGTCATGAACACTTATTACTTCTAGTGAAAATTATTCAATAAAGAACAGCTAGAGGTACGCCCTGTGTGATCGAGGATATTTAGGCTCTTAACAAGAGGCAGTCCCGATCATTCTTACACAAGCTACCACTGCTAAATCCTAACTGACTAAATTGTATTTTAG
Source organism: Sphaeroforma sirkka (assembly GCA_001586965.3). Taxonomy (NCBI): domain Eukaryota; class Ichthyosporea; order Ichthyophonida; genus Sphaeroforma; species Sphaeroforma sirkka. The sequence goes on from LUCW03001770.1 coordinate 8,896, forward strand.
TTTATTATAGTTTGAAACCTAGTAATTTCCATCGAAATTTACATGACTTCTTTCTATGCCGTTCAGTTAACTTGTCAGCGTGCTTAGTTACTCGTGCTCGCAGAATAGCATCGTCAACATTGTCGTCTTCACAATCTCTAAGAATTATTTCGTTTGTCATGTTCCATTCATAACCGGGATTCATAAAGTCTTGAATTACATCGACAAAAAAAATACGTTATTGCCTCCGGTAGCTTTGTTGTCAAGCATAGCTCGTGTATCACCCTCTTCTAGTGATACAAGCCCGTCGTAGTGTTTCTCATCCGTAATAATTGCACAGAATCGTGCAAATACATTGTCAGTCTTTCGAAGCGTCATCGCCTCATCCTTCTGTTTTACTGTAATTTTTGTTTGTCTTTCTTCACCTTTGTCTTGCTTATTACTTTGTGCTTCTTTTTTTGGTGTTATGTTTAGAGGGGTCGAGAGCCAATTAGGAGAGCCAGTTGTCGACCCATCATTATCATACAACGCCTGAATTATTTACTGTTTGGACTGGACGCTAAAACCCTTCTTGTCATGTACATCATAAACATGTTCTCGTGGATACACAATTTCGCCTGCTGCATCACGTTTGATAGGTACTCCTCTAACGGTAAGACCTAGCATTTCTTCCCTTTGTATGTGTTCTTTGTACGCCGATTCATGAAATCATGCTGAATAATTTGGCTGCTGTGTGCGCCTCGTTACACTCTTTGTCTCTCCTTGAAAATCTGTCTCTCCTTGCGAATCCGATGAAGTACCTGAAGAGCTCGAAGACGTTTGAGAAGTGATCGCCATCGATTGACTCGACGGCAGTGTGCTAGCGTTCTGCATAGAATTGGTTTCAATCCCTGAAGAAGTCAATGCTGTGTGCTGCGTCCCCATAATATTCGGGTTCGATGCTGCATTAGCCTGCTGTTGCGATGCCGACATAGTATAGTTTGCGAGTCAATAACACTTGTGCAATATGATTCCTTCATGTTCTTCGTTTTATGTTCGTATTCGACTATGTTCCCTCTGTACTGTTTCCATAGATAATCGAGTGTGGATCTACCTATAACCGACAACTTCATATATATGTGTGTGCACAATTGAATTGAGCGCTCAAAACAGTGAAAACACACAACCTTTGACACCACATTTGTAAAAGGGCGGTTCTCCATTCTACCAATGAAATGTTTTTTACTTTTTTTCTACGTCACCGTCGACAAACGTACTTTAACGGTACGTGTATTCTCGTTTTTTCGTTAGCCTTTTTTAACAATAAATTCTGAGCACCTTGTTGTTTTTTAATGAATTTTCGAACAAAAAAACAATGTGTTCTCATTGGTTGAAAAATACCTTTAATCAAACGGATTTATTGAAAACTCCTCGTTAAGAACCACCCTAAACCCTACAAAAAACAACTTTTGTACATAAAAACAATGTCCATTTTAAAATATATTTAGGCTGCTTTTACCAACTTCGGAAAAATATCTGAAAGTACTGTCTAAAAAATTATGGCTCAGTATTTTTGTATATTATTTTTGGAATATAGGAAATAAAAATTTCCGGAACATTTTGAAATATAGCGTCGGTTGTATTTGAAATTATGGATGAATATTCGCTGAGTGTTTCAATTTGAACAATTGGCAAAAGCGGGAACAAACAAGAAATTATCTGTGAGTCGTCTCAAAATAAACAAAAGGATTTTATTGGACTATAATTTCCAAACATTTATATTGGATCCCATATATCGTTGTGAAATGTTGGCGGTCTCGAATACACGCCAGTTTGTTTGACACTATCGCACAACAACACCATAGCGCTCCATCTGTTTATACATATCATCTTTGATACAATAGATAACCAGATGGATCATCTCCAGCAAGTTTCAGCCCTACCGCCGCCCTTGCCCAAAAGAGATACTGTTAAGCAACACTTCGTCGACAGCGGTGTTCCTAGCTCAAGTGATCACGATGTATTGAAACAAACGAAAGTATCACGTCCCTTGGATAACGAAGCTTATTCATCTTCTGCGTTCTTCAACGCAAGAAGTACCAAAAGTTATTAAACCGCAACCATCAAGCTTACCCCAAGATATGAAACCAGACATGAAACTAGATGTAAAACCAGATATGAAGATGAAACTAAAATGCGAGTGGACGGATGAACGAAAGAAATCTCTGTTAAAAATGTATCACTCTACTTGCCACAAGTCGGGCATGGCAGCGAAAGATGGCTCCGACCACGTCAAAAGTCTGAAATCAGCTGGATGAAACCATGTTACCTCCCTTTTACAGGAGGAATTTGGTTTTGATCTTAGCACATATTAAGCGGACATATTGAGGGCCTGAGTGGAATGGGGGTGATACCTTGCCAGCAAGTTATATATATATATATATATATATATATATATATATATATATATATATATATATATATATATATATATATATATATCAACGACTATGTGTGTGTACTCCAACAAAATCGATTTGAAATGGTACTTTATGTATATAATCATGTCACTCACACTTGCCTACTACTACATTTACACTTACGAGGATTGGTCCCGCATATTTGGCACAGAATGTAATCGTACCAAGGCCTGGATTGAATTGCCACAATACCCTGTGTCATTTTTTGACCTGCGAAGGTGAGCCACATATATAGCATCTCGTGAACTCCTACATTAGCCCGTCCATCAGGTTTATATACTTTTTTAATCTCCATAATAAGTTTCTCAAACACAACGAGAGGCATTCTCAAACACTGTTTATGTATGCGGTGGTTTGAACTATTCATTACGCTTTCAATATCCTCTAGTCCACGCAAGTGATTCTCATTGTATACGTTATCGCGGTGTCCACCTGGACAATATATTTGATAGAGTTTTTCTATACAGTCACCTATAGCGTACATAGTGTTTTCTGTGTTGTTGATCATCATATTCGCAACTATGCTGCATACTTACTTGCAACTGGCATTCTTCGCACTCTTCTTCGTAGCCTGTTTCCCCGCACATACTACCCATCAAAGCGTACAAGATGAAGTTAAAATAGAACTGGAGAATCCGTACAATACATGGTTTATATACAAATGAAAGTGTCAAATACTCGAAATACGTGTTTTGTTGTATGCTTTTTCGCGCTCAAAAGCCAAAGAGTATTCCGGAATTAGAATGCTCTTTCTTCATTCATTTTCAAAGAAATATACAACGAAATGGAATACTGCTTCAATATTTTTATGTCGTAAAATGCAAAATTTGGAATTGGCAAAAGCAGCGGAATTGACAATTTATGAAATATTGAAGTTTTGTAATACTGAAAAATAAATTTCAAAATTTCTGCAATATTTTGAAATTATGAAGAAATTATGGACTCGCGTAGAATATTATGGATATAGTTACCGGAGTAAGGTATTTTGCTCTTTGTGTATTTATCATCACAGAATTTTCAAAAGATGGCAAAACCGGCCTTATTTTAATATATTTATTTCCTTTCAAGTTCCTAGCGGAAATTATTTTTAAATAAAAACCGACAGACAACGAGATAAAATCGATAAATACCGAGCTCACTGCTCGGCTAACCGACAGTGCGGGTAGGATAATAATGGTCACCACTTATCACTGTCACCAGTCACCACCAAATCCAATCTATTTTTAAAACCCAAAAAAAAAATGAAGTTGCCACAGTTGCCATTTAAAAAATAGTAAATACGCTGCCACAGCTATATACCCATATTTACATTCTTGATTCTTTTTTAGCCGTATTTAATTGACCAATAGAAACAATTGGATCTTGACATCGATCTTTCATTAAAATGAATCAAGAGTAGACAGAAAACATAGAAGCAATAAACATCTTTTTGCCATTTGGAAATAGGCCAGCAAATTTGAAATACATAGGGATATGTATTGTCAATTTCTAATGGAAATCACCCCAGTGACAGTCCCCACTGCCTCGCCCCCCAGTAGTAGGACAGTAAATCAATACAGTACTCGTACTACTCAGTAAATAGCATACATTCTAATTTTTTTTATACCAATGGAAACGCTTGGGTATTTGACACTGATCACATTTGCTTCATTAGAGTATAAATGCATTTTTTTTGGACGACTTTTTAAAAAAAGATTTATTTTGATTTTGATTTTTTGTGAATACAATGTATTTGTGTAAAATAATCGATGATGTAACTTTGGAAATCAATTCTTGTGCAGCGAAACGAACTTCACGGTAGTGAAGCCTTCCCGAGAAACAACCTTATTATTTTGGATGCATCTGGAAGTCCGGACTTCACTCCAAGGGACCAAGCATTGTGTGTCACGAGGACGCCCCAAGCACCGCCACCCAACTCTCCAAAGCCTGTGTGTCATTAACTAGATTGTGAACTACTCATTGTTTGAACTACTCACGCGTATCCATACACAATATATCTATGTGTAGCGTCAGAGAAAACTAGCTGTCCAGCCTTGGAGCATGGATGTCACGATTGTGCCACACGGTGTTGATGCAAGCGTATAATAACGGTCGAGGATATCCAAAACATAGGCATCTGGTTTAATTCCGATATGGCAATCAGCACAAGAAAATAAGCAACACAATGCGTATCAATGCCGTGCTGTACTAGCAAATCCATTGGCTGAAACTTGATGTACACCTTTGTTGTACAACGAACTTGCGTGCATATGTATATATGCAATAAGCTGATCGTAGGCTTCCTCTAATATACCTTGCGGGTATGAAATTCTGCATAACATAAAATATGTTCGCATTAATTGACTTAAAATCGTGGTATTATACTTTCCTGGCTGTTGATTTATAAATCTGCATCAACTATCAAGTTGGCCGTTGGGGCAGCTTTACCGGTTGTTTGTATAACACTCCTTGTAATTTCTGGACACAATCTCTCACAATCATATTGTATTCTAAGGTTTTTGATTAAAGAATGCCATTCTAAAATTTACGGTACTATAATGGATACAATGCACACAATACCTATAAATTACAATATGGTCGCCCTCTGTGAGCCCAGTGTGTTCGAAAGTAAAACAATTGTCCGATTTTGTTCACTGTACCGCGTGTGGGGTAGAATTGGGGGAATCAGGAATTTGACTGGCAACGAAAACACTTATTTTAGTCCACACCGCTCACACGACGAAACAAATAGTTTTTAGGCTTGGGTATTAAATTATCTTTCTCTAATACATGAAATGCGTATAGACCAATGACATGAATTATAAACGAAAACATTAGAGTGAACTGACAGCGAGCCACGGATCATTCCTGTTCAGTTGAAATTTCTTGATTTCCATAAAAGCGGGAGGCGAATGGTATGTTGGGGTCACTAGTTTATAACCTGAGGTATGTCAGGATCACAAGTGTGGCTCACATATTAAATTGTGTGTTCTGAGGTCGCTAGAAAGTTTCCTGACGAAGCTATATAAGCACTAGTATGCTCATGAAAACCTCTAAATACTTTCGTACCTTTCACGATCAGGTCAAACGTTGCACAAGGTGCTATGGAAATGAATTCGACACTTGATGATGAAGATTGGCTGTCCTGCGACAAGGCGAAAAGGACAACAAAAGAATTATCTGTGATCGCAATCCTCGAAGAGATGTGTCAAACAAATGAAGAGGTAAAATATTAGTAGTGCCAGTGCGATTGGTGCTGCGATGCTTACATATTATAGAGCATAGTGATGACTATCGTCATTTATGTTCAACCCTATGTAAATATTTATAGAATCCGTTGGACTAGATTTCGGGTCCCAACTGTGAAGGTTCTCTATGTGCGCTTATTTGAAACAAAATATACTATTACTTCATTTCTTACCTATACTATAGATTGAATTAAAAATCACAATGTAGCTGTCTACGTATATATTTGTCTGGTAAAAACTGGTTTCATAGCAAGATAGTGCTGGTATAAAGCCTACCTGTATAGATGATCATGCTGGTGGTGTGGTAGTTGCGTTCTCGAATCCCTGTAGCAGCACAGTCACATTAATTAAAATAGTAAGTATGTATCCAAATATGACCTGAGATATGTGGTCGTTCAACCGACACCTAAAAAAAATGCCTTGACTTCGACGTCGACGGGGAAATTGTTTGTGACTTATTTAAGCGGTTAACAGCAATACTATTTGCTGACACATTCACATGGCGCAGTGCATCTAAAAAGCTCGTGGCAACGATACACTGAAACAAATCCGGGTTTCACGGAAAATAGTACCTACAACGCAGTTCTGATCGCTTTCAGGAGGAAATACTGGTAGTTTCCTCAACTCTCACCACGCTGTATTCTATTTTTATTTCTATGTAGGGTGTTAATACTAAAGGGAGCCACCATCACTCAACAAATTGTCCCGAGAACAAAGTAGAAACACACGATAGAATCACAGACGTGAAAGGCACCAAAACTAGCGGTGAACTGTTGTCAGATACTTCTAGAATTCCAAAGGTTGTAGCAGCAAGTGCCGACCTACAGAATGCAGAATTTAAACGGCATAGAAATGATGATGTACCGACATATTATACATACCAGCAAATCGACGAAAGAGTGCCCCGGTTTGTATACGCCCGCCCCAACCCCAAAGCACACCAGTCAATGTCGCTCCCACTCCCGGGACGGCATGGACAAACATGTGTGGGTTTTTACGATTTAGAGGGCATTGGAATATTACAGGCAGCTTGGTTGCGCCAGTGCGAGACCCGGAGTAAATCCATGCCAATTCTATATAAGACTTTGACACCCCGCCGTACACTTTCGAATACGGAATCCCAGGGTTCAAGAGAGACTGCCAGTATGACACAGAATCCTTCTACCGAGTCTAAGCGGTTACTCACAGACTCGCGAGACGCGCAGCAGCAATTGCACACTACGAGTGCAGGATATCGGCAAGGCGCAGACAAGCCCCACATGACATCGATCTCAAAGAGAGCCGAAAGTACCGAGACGAATGCACTTCAACGGCACACAAATACTCTGTTGTCACCACTGACACCCGCTCTTGCTAAACCGGGTTCTGAAGTTCTAAAATCAGGCACAAGTGTTGTTCATATCACAACCCGTAACCGGGCCATGTCCCCACCACAACCTCCACTTCTGAAGCATTCCTTCTCTATGACAGACTCCACCAGAAAGAAGCACCCGTCATTAGTTCAACAACTCCGGCAACCGGAGTTGGCCGTGGAGCAAACACTGATAGCTCATGGACTGTCCGAGTCTCAAGAAACAGAGGCGAGCTGGGAACCCCAGGTGTCATTTAATAAAAAGAGACTAGTGTCAAACACTGAACAACACTTTGATCAACCAACGACAGGTTCTGTACAGCCGGCGTCAGCTACTGAGCTGCCGGAGACGCGAGGCAGTGTTACACAATCAGAGGCCCGCGTGAATGAGTGTTTTGAGGCAACATCTGATAAAGTAGGTGGAAGAATGCGGCAAATCGTACAGCTCTTCGAGGAGATGGCCCGTGCTGAGCAAGAGGGGTGCGAGCCACTGTTGAAACGACTACAGACTCTGCTGGCTGTTACGATAGGGAAGAATACAGGGGCAGCCCAGCCGCAAGGAACAAAGGGAACGGGCACCGATACTACGGTTGCCATGGTGATGGGTGGAGAAAACTTTGGAGGTGGCCATGCGGCACCGGAAATTCTACTGGAGCATGTACAACAGGCTCAAAGGCACATGGACCTGGACCCCGTTTACGAACGCCACCAACGGAGACAGCTATCTAAGGAACAAAGTAACAAACAGGAACACTCTCCAGACAGACTGAAAGTTGAACAGGAAGGACAAGAGATCCGACATGTTACACGAGCGCTAAACCAGATGCAATGCAGTCAGCCTACGACGACGCCACAACGCGATGTAAACGCCTCTGCGGAGACGATGAAGCAGAAAGTGCAAGCGCAAGCGCAAGAGCCACCGCCTGGACACCAAAGTGGCAGCAACGTGGTCGAAGAACAGCTGATATACATTCCAGTAGCAACGCGTGGGGAACGCCAGGACGGGCCAATATGGCCGGTGTGTGAGGAGAAAGCTGGAGATTACCGCAGAAAGAGACAGAGAATTGAGGCGCACAACTGCGACGACAGAGAAGCCCTGGAACAGGCCTTTGATAATTTAACGCCTTCGAAGGGTGCTGAAAACTTAAATCCCCAGCCCGGTAATCCGTATTCTAGTGTGGGAGCAGATACGGTTTCGAGTCAATCACGCGGGTGTGAACGTTATCACAGACAGGTGTGTGATTCAACCCAGACATATGAGGAGGACTTGGACCGAATGCAGGGAGGTGAACAGTGGCAGAAGCCTTCTGGTGCCAGCACAGTCTCTCAACACCTGTGTGTATATAGATGCACGTCTGATACATGTGACGGCAGACACAGTGTGTATGGAATATGCGACGCGAATGCCGATGTGGCCCAAACACTCGGGAAGACAGGTGGACCATGCGGGGGTGTATGGCACATGCCTGAACACGCGAATGGGGGGTATGAACAAAATGGTGACAAACACAAGCAAGGGCCGGGCATGGACAAGGACGAGTACGTACACAAGAAGACCCAGCACACAGCGACACACGACGGTTCGGATA
>LUCW03001770.1:22500-40000 GCA_001586965.3 Sphaeroforma sirkka
CAATAGACGAAGCAATGAGAGACCTCTCCCGTATGCTGATGTCTACCGATCATCTGTTCACGCGGGTGTGTGTGTTCTTTTGCTATGTATTAGACAGACACTTGTTTTGCCTAAGCGTACTGTCACACGGTTACATCACAGTGACCTTGTGCACACGGGAATATATATGAGTGATCCCAGATGTAAATAATACAGTAACAGTATCAAACTATCCCAGATGTATTACAGAGGTAAGCTTATGTATGCGTGCGTACTATACAGAGGTAAGCTTATGTATGCGTGCGTACTATACAGAGGTAAGCTTATGTATGCGTGCGTACTGGTTTTATCGGATGGGTGGGTACGGCACTCATGCCCTTGTGACTGTGGCTGATAACATTTACGCAAAGAGTTCAGGTTGTTTCCTGCGCTCGGGTCATATACAAGTGTACTTGTGCGCGCGTATTGCAGCGAGTACAGGGAGTGTGACTATATGACGTTTGTGGTCTATATGTATAAAGGAGGTGAAACTTCAACTAATGTGTAGACACTGATAAAATCTGCGCCGAACATACACAACGTGGAACGGTATATGTGTGCGTTTAAACCAAAGTCTACCAGTATCGATGATTGACAAACTGACAAAGTGCATAGGCTCAGACTGAAAAGGATTTTATCGTCGCAGGAGGAGAAGAGAGGTGCGAAGGTGAACAAGATGACGATCAAGCACAATAGCATAGTGGAATTGGGTAAGCTCGGGTGACAACAGGTTTCTATTGATGGATTATACACACACACTTACACGGACACGCACATACACACATATGCACATACACACATACACACATATATTATATATATATTCATATATACATATACATATATATATATATATATATATATATATATATATATATATATATATATATATATATATATATATATATATATATATATATATATATATATATATATATATATATATATATCGTGATTTTTTAATAGAGATAGCTAATTACTATTTATTTGAATGAGCTATACTCCATTTGCGATCTATGTGCTGTGGTGAATGGCTCGTATGTTGGACTAAACCCTAGCTCACATAGATACCTGTGGTGCGTATTTTGGTGTCTGCGACGGTCGCACGCAACAACCCTTATATATCTACACACACATATATATATGCAATGCGAAGACATACACAAATATAAACACATCGATATACTGCCTTTCGAATATGGCATGCTCGTTACTTCCCGGAATGTCACAGTCACGGCAAACATATCATTTCCAAATGTGTTCTAGGGTTTACCCCTAAACCCTAAACCCTGCAGCACATCTATTCTTGGAACAACCTCCAACCACACGCGCCCGTTTCATACATCGCCTGCAGCGACTGAACGGATCTTTCTATTGCGTGGTAAGCTGCGAGCGACCGGGAAAGAACTCGTGGACCTTGAATCAGGGGGACTCGACCCAGCCGAAGCCGAAGGGACAGACACACCACCACAGCCCACAGATAACCAATGAACTTCGGGAGAGGGCCAAACCAGCCGCGAGAGATTGGGTTTAATACAGAGCAAACCCTAAAAAAAGGTGGACAAACCCCAACAAACCCAACCCACCCCCAAAATTGAGGGGCAATCCTCAGACTCAGCAGGCGGGCACCGGAAGGTGCTCACAACACCGTTGCCATCCGAATAGGCCACCCGGAAATTGGGACCGACTTACTTCAATACTTGGCATGAATCATCGAGACGAATACGGACACGAACACACAGCAATAGACCAGAGTGGTGGTAGTGTGTTATACAATACCTAAGGTCTTACTACAGCAGAAGCAATACAGGAGGATAGACTAGAGTGGTGGTAGTGAGTTACCTACAATACCTGAAGGGCTTACTACAGCAGAAGAAACACAAGAGGTTTGGACACAGCAGCATGACTCGGATGGCCACCACCACCACGGAGAAGCTAGCTCGATACATGCACGTACACACACAAACTCGATACATGCACATGCACACACTAGCTCGATATATGCACATGCACACACTAGCTCGATATATGCACATGCACACATTAGCTCGATATATGCACATGCACACACTAGCTCGATATATGTACAGGCCCTCTACTACCTATTACAAGCATACAGTATAACATCGTTCATTACTGTAAAAATAAATACTAAGTGTGTCTCGGAAGTGTGGCATGGTATTTGGACCGCAGTATCCTTTGGGAATAGCGAATCAGGTCTTGTGACATTGCAGCATACAGCCCTTATCAAATATCAATCCATACTATAGTCCAAATCCATACTATAATCCAGATTCAATTCTCGGCCAACAACATAGAACTGCTAGCAGAGTCCTATGCACAGTTTGTATACCTGACAACATCTGTCACTTCGGCTAGATACAGCGTTCCATCAGGGCCGTGCGTGCCTTATATATATATATATATATATACATTGGACATTTTGTAGGTACGTTTGTGTATATATACATTCATTACATATTTTAGTGCACCATATAAGTATATATAAATATTTCCACTACATAATTTTATGTGCCAAGTGTATTTATACATTCGTTATGTATTTCACGTGTACCTGATATAGATATATACATATTTACATTCATTATATATTTTATATGTACCTAATAAGCATATATACATTCATTCTAATTTTGTAAGCACCTTGTATCTATATACCTATATATGTATATATATATATATATAATCATTCAATATTTTACATGCATCTTACATGTATACATACATACAGTGACTATTTCATGACTCTTATATGATATACACATTCATTCAATATTTAGGCGTTCGGCTTGATTGCCATTACGGGGCGAGTGACTTTATATGAAATACTTCGAAGCGTATCCATTACGCCACAGTGCAAACACAGATAGCTACAGCCCCCACGTGCACATGCATACTAATGATAACACACACACACATACGTGAAATGGCTCTACTACACTGTACATTCCCATACGTCCGAGGTATCGAACAGATGCGTGTGCTGAATGTAACGGTTGCAGAGGTGCTGAATACAGCGTCTGCATCGGATGAGGGATGCTACCGCTATTACATACACTTCGAAGTAATTGGGCTTTTACAATAGAAGTCTCCACACCTCGATCGTTCTCCTATACAACATGTACGCGTACTGTCAAAACGTCCCGTGAATCCGTATATACATTACTAAAGACCATCGAGAGCAAGGTTTATACAAAAAAAACCATACCGGAATACATTTTTTTATTGAATTCCGGGATGACTCTTCACCGTTGCATCAGCAGATATAGACACAGCACTCCGAGACACACAATGGCCAGCCTCGTAAAGTCTCTGCCCATCAGCGCCAGGGGCCTGATGCTGTGGTGCGCCAAAAAGAAGGTGTGCCATATAAGGAAAAGGGAGCTAAATAAGACAAGCATGCCAACGAAGACAGATTACGCTAAATAAGGGAAGGTTACCAAATAAGGATGGTACGTTGGTGTACACTGTGTCGGCCAATGGGGAAGAAGAAAAAGTAAAATAACTCAATGAGAGTATAGACACCACGACTGATGAGTAGGCAAGGAGCTGTTTCGCGCCATTTATGGCAGCCAGATTGTGCAGATCTGGAACAGTAACTGTAGCACTCAATAGAGATTTTACATTGCACAACACCACGATACACTACAGCCATCGAATAGACTCACACTAATAGAGAGAGTACAGGCAGACAAAGAAACACACACCGTGTACGGATGACAACAATAGAATACATATGCACACACACACAGTAGGTGTGTCTATGGATAACAGGATCTACTATGCTCTCCCCTCCCCTCCCTCTCTTTATAACAATAGAAAACATGTGCACACACACACACAGTAGAGGTGTGTCTATGAATAAACAACAGAATACATATGCACACACACACTCAGTAGAGGTGTGTCTATGGATAACAACAATAGAATACATAAGCACCCACCCACACAGCACATCCGTCGCATACACTCACACTGACCGAGAGTCCATCTATATGTACACACTATATATCACTACAACACAAAACAAACCAAAACCTCACACCCTCGCAAAAAATACAATATACATTATGGGTGATAAAAATTAAAACCACTTAAACTAGGAATACAACACACACGACACATCATTAATTATGTAGCAATTATAACCAGATACATTAGCAATACACACACTATACATAATCAACTATACAATAAGCAATACATACACTGTACATCATAAATTATGTAACAAACAATACACACACGTTACATGATCAATTATACAAAAAGCAATACACACACTGTACATAATCAATTATACAAGAAGCAATACACACACGTACAAACACACTATATATAATATATTATATAATATATATTGGCAACTACCCCAACAGTACACACACAATACATCAATACAATACAATATCAATCATAAGTACACACCCCAACAAAAAACACTAAACATAAAAAAAAAAAAAAAAAATACAGAATAGAAGCACACACCCAACGATACACATACAATACAAAGCAAAACAAATCCGAAGCACATACCCCAGCAATACATACACTATACATCCATACAATACAACACAAATCATACGCACACACCCCAACAACGCACTCACTACACATCCATACAATACAACACAAATCATACGCACATACCCCAACAACACACACACTACACATCCATACAATACAACACAATCATACGCACACACCCCAACAACGCACTCACTACACATCCATACAATATAACACAAATCATACGCACATACCCCAACAACACACACACACTACACATCCATACAATACAACACAATCATACGCGCACACACCCCAACAACGCACTCACTACACATCCATACAATATAACACAAATCATACGCACACACCCCAACAACACACACACTACACATCCATACAATACAACACAAATCATACGCACATACCTCAACAACACACACCACACCCATACAATACAACACAAATCATACGCACATACCCCAATTTTCTCTTCCATCGCGTGACCCAACTGGCCGTCTGTAAACCACTCGGTCGCCTGTCAATGGAGTCGTCTCGTGATATCTGAACTGTGCTCTGTTGTTGTGTGTACTGCGATGGTGGCACTGTGGAGGGTATAAACGTCACCAAACACATGCATGAGACTATGTACTATACCAAGTTCAGTTGTTATCGTACATGGATAGGTATCCCATCCACGTACAGGTATGCATGCACGAACAGTCCTATACATGCACGTATACACCCTTACTACAATCCATTAGCATTGGTTAGTGAATGCCGCACATCCTCATACACTTACTCATGCACAAACAATCATATACATGAATATATGTGTCCTTGTCCATTTTCAGATTTAGCTTAGGTATGCACGCATACGTTTGTACAGATTCCCATAATTTGTTACTAACAAGAGAATATATATATATATATATATATATATATATATATATATATATATATATATATATATATATATATATATATATATATATATATATATATATATATATATATATATATATATATATATATATATATATATATATATATATACATATATATACATATACATACATACATACATACATACATATATATATATAAATATATATATATATAACATATATATATATATAAATATAAATATATAAGTTTGTGTGTCCTCGTCCTCCTATATGTATATATAAGAATACCTACGCATGTGCACATACGTTTGTACTGGTTCCCATAATCCCTTGCTGGTGGTGGGGAGTTCGCGTGTCCCATTTGATGTGCGTTGTTGTCGTGTGCGCTGGCCCTCTGTTCGAATGTGCACACATCCGCATACAACAACGTTAGTCATATGAGCCTATATGCCGCTGTAGTACTCCACTCACCCAAACCATACACATCAATACTTGCCCGTATACTGAGTATCCTAAAGACCAGTCTGTACAGTTCAGGCACAGACACGCCCGTACTCGTAGTCTACGAACCAACGACCCTACCGCACAAACATATCATCCAGTTGATTTCTTCCAATCTTGTATCATTATACTAACTAGACACCAAAATACTCCCAACACACTATATTTAGATAGCAAAACACTTCAACACACACTATATTTAGATAGCAAAATAATCCAACACACTAACCGGGACACCTAGGCGATCCATACGTAGTATGCACAGAACTAGCATCGCAAACGGGTAGTGACTATGGCTAATAACACATACCATCCACCCCGCACGTCTCCATTTGTCCATGGAAACTATAATTATACACTGATGTATGTAACAATTACTAAGCAGTGTACATACCATGTCCATGCCTGGCACATGTGCGGATGTCTTGCCCCAAACTGCGGTCGAGAGCTTCTGATTTAAAGCCGCCGCTACGGGTGAATTGGAATTCTTTGTGGGAATGATCGGAGTCTGTGCATATACACATATAAGTAAATGTGCATACAATTGAGTATGGGTACATGGGCATATATACGTATGGGTACATGTGCATATATACATATGAGTACATGTGCATATATACATATGGGTACATGGTCATATACACATATGAGTACATGGACATTTATACATATGGGTACATGGGCATATATACGTACGAGTACATGTACATACGATTGAGTACGACAAGTAGCCTAGTTACGAACAGAATTGAAAGAATTGTGGAAAAAAATTTGAAGCTATAATTTACGCGTAGAATGTATTCGTGTATATGTTTATATATATATATATATATATATTTATATCTATACGTACAAGTACGAGGTCTTCTAGCACAAAGGTCGGTGTACAAAAACCATATACAACCATATGTAGATACACTAAGATAGAATCACGTAAACCAACGCGAGCTCTAACAACGAGTCAGTGATGCATAGTAATATATTGCATACAAATACATATAGCCACACACATATGTAAGCAAGTAAAGGTATTCACCATATATATATATATATATATATATATATATATATAATCAAACCAACGCGAGGTCTCATGACAAGAAAGTCGTTCACAATTAATTATACACGTATCTCTCCATATAAACTAGTAGTAGGTATATGTATGTTTGAATACATATCAATACGAGAAACCATACTGAGCAGGTTGGACATGTGTATCCCGCGGGGGCAGTAGTGGGAGGAAGGGCTCGACATTCCTTGTCAAGACAATCCCAGTGAAAAGCATCTGAAAGATGTGATAACAAATGAATGAGGTATGTGTCAGTGGCCAAACATTTTGGAAGACTTATACACTATCAAATAAGCACAAGCACACAGATAGAAGTACATATATATATATATGTATATTTGTATTGAATATATATATATGTATAAGTATAAGTATAAGTATAAGTATAAGTATATGTATATGCGAATGCATATATATATATATATATATATATATATATATATATATATATATATATATATATATATATATATATATATATACATATATATATGTGTGTGTTGAGGTATAGGTATATGTATATGATGAACTTTTTTTTTTTTTTTAGCGACATAGGCACACATACATTCACAACAAGATACCTACCATAGCATGTGAGTCGTACTATCTCGCCCTCCTGCAGTGACTGAGCGCACAGGCCACAGGATGGCTTGGCAGGGGAATCCTGGTCTTGAAGCCATTGCAAGTAAGACTTGATGGTGCACTACAAGAGAATAAACGTTCCAAAACGTATGTGAGCAAACTATTCCCTCTTGGTACTTGTCCAAAATTTATTTTAGAAACAATATCACACCAAGTACAGCCAAATTTGGCATCTATATATATATATATATATATATATATATATATATATATATATATACATATAAATTTGAACACATGTATACATGTGTATCCAACACACACATAAACACATCTTGATTTCTATCAACATGAAACTGTTCTACTCTCTACATAGTTACATAAAAAATGTGAAATAAGTCCATATCTGAACGCAATTATACATAGATACATAGATAAATTGCTAGATAATCAGATATATAGATGCATACATATGCATATGCATACATATATACATATACATATATATATATATATATATATATATATATATATATATATATATATATATATACTTGTATATAGGTATATATGTAGATATATATTCATGTATATGCATAGTAATATATATATATATATATATATGCATATATAAATATAATATAATATATATATATATATATATATATATATATATATATATGCATATGTAATATATATATATATATATATATATATATACCTGAATCATATATACATATACATATATACATATATATAACACACACACACACATATACATATATATATATATTCGTATTTGTGCATACGGGTTTATATGTATATGTATATGACCTGTACATACCTGCATAGTTTCATCTGTATAGAGATAATCACATAGATGACTACGCAATTCACTACACAGAGACAGGTACAATTAAGAACACAAACGACTGCAGACTACCATTTAAATACAAAACCATTGTGAGGAACACCATCCAGAACCCGGCTACAAGATAAGACACGATTGATAAGTGTAAAGTCATGAATGTTGGTCTTGATTATGCACGTTCATACGATAAAACACACATATTACTTTGGGACGTTCAGAAGCACAAAACTCACCCGGGTGTGGTCTTGGACGATGCAATTCTCGCACACATTCAATCGATGATCAAAGCAGAACAGATTGGTCACTACCCTGCATTTGCACAGCCCCATCCCGCTACTTGTACGAAGAAGTTTTTATATAGATATATATATGCGTATGTCTATATTCTCGAGCTTGTAGCGATTGTTTATAATAATATAACTATTTTAATACATAAATATAAAATGTAAACATTCAGCACTCAGCAGGAGTGTGATTTGGAATCTCGTTGTCATGAGAAAAAATCAGATCAAAAACTTGACAGCTGAGATTTGTTTTTTATCAGAGAATTATTCACAATCCGCAAATACCGCCGTCAAAACCCTAAAACCCTAAAAGAAATACCTCAGTACGTTTTGCGTTTTAAACTTTCAGTTGGGTATGCGTTTAGTCGGTTACGTTCATTCAATATAATGTCTCTCTCTAGTCTCTACTGCAGTACTTACCGCGTAAATAGCAAGAGGTTGTTCTTTTCAAAGCCCTGTGGCTGTCTTGATGGCACAAATTTCTTACTGCTCTCTGGAGTCTGGACTCTCTCACTATTTAGTAGAATCTTTGTCTATTTAGTAGAATATATATATATATATATATATATATATATATAATACAATGCAGTTATTGCAGCATGTGCAGCATAGACTTCTAAACAAACTTAAAAATTGCCTATATTTATATACATGAGGTAGACAGGTACATAGAAATACTCAAAAATATTTACATTCATACTTTGTAGATATTGAACATTGATAGGTATGTTTGTACTATATATCTATGCAGGTATCAAATATTAATATGTACTTGTGTATGTGCTATTTATCGATGCAAGTATCAAATATTAATATTCACTTTTGCGTATGTACTAAATATCGATGCACGTGTCAAACATTAATATTTTCGTATGTATGTACTTTGTATCTAAGCTTGTATCATAAATAAATATTTAATAATGTACTATATTTCGGTGTATGTATCAAATAATAATCTTTAATTATGTGTGTACTATGTATCTATGCCTTTATCAATTAATAATACATACGTATATACGTACTGTGAATCGATGCAAGTATGTAATATTAATACGTACTTATGTATGTACTATATATCGATGCTTGCCTAAATTATCAATATTTACTCACGTATGTACTATTTATCGATGCATGTATCAATAATCAATACGCACTTATGTGTGTACCGTATATCGATGCAGGTCAAATTTTAATATTTACTTATGTATGCACTATATGTCGATACATCTATCGAATATTAATTGTACTTATATATGTGCTATGTGCCGATACATGTATCAAATACTGCTATGTATCCATGTATGCAATTTTTCATTGAGCGGCCATTTTATTTGGTAAACAAGCTGAAGGGCAGGTGGTACTTGAGAGCCTCTTGACGGACCTCAAATTGTGCACTAATGTAAATGTCGAAATTTACATGCGCAAGGCAGGTAGATGCCAGGTATACATATTTGCACAAGGCATATTGTTTTCCTTTTATCGCTGTCATACTAAGAAGTAGGCTAGACGAAGGGCCTCATAAATACAACTTGCGCAGTTCATTCTTATTTTGAGCGAGGAGCTTCAGACCCATATATGTGTTCATATATATGTACACATATACGTATGCTTGCAGTACAATAGAGAGCAATCAGATTCATTAATAAATATATCAGTAGAGAATACGAAGAATACCGGCACAACCAGCGTATTTCCACCTTGTTTCAAATTTCAACAATAATAAAACAGCAGTACGAAGCTCGGGTTGCTCGCGACAAATGGCTGAAAAAACTCACCGTTTCGCTTCTTATTACGTTTCCATCAATCCGT
Organism: Sphaeroforma sirkka; assembly: GCA_001586965.3. Taxonomy (NCBI): domain Eukaryota; class Ichthyosporea; order Ichthyophonida; genus Sphaeroforma; species Sphaeroforma sirkka. Next base: position 33,073 of record LUCW03001770.1, read on the forward strand.
ATGCGGATTAGTTTTTAATTTGCGAACAGGCTATTCAAACTGCACCTATTTGCTCGTGATATCTAGAGGTCATCGCCTTCTACATTGTGAAGGGGGTAAATTCTCAGAACAGTATACAGTTCCGTTGCGATAGTATAAACCTGGCCAGGTAGCACCATAAAAAATACATCAAGAAGTTCTTATGTATGCATCATCTGGGTGTCTCGCCAGAACAAATTAGGTTGACTATTTAGCATCTTATCAATGTATCCATGCGAGCAGACCAGACCAGACCATCGATATATATATATATATATATATATACATATCCAGAAAATCTGTTTACTCGTCTTTGACGACATGCACCAACGTCGACCACTAGAGTTGTACAACAAAAAAAAGTTTTATTATGTATTTATCATTTAGTTGTCTCGACATAGTACGAATCTTTACACGTTCTTGTTGACGCGTTGATGTACACCTTCACGCAGATTTGACCACATAGTTGTACAATAAGTTTTGTATATTTGGTAGTCTATATACACATAACATATATGTTTGTATATGTCCTGAAGAGTTTGATGATTTACTCGTCCTTGTCGACGTGTTGGTGTACGCCTTCGCGCAAGTTCTTGGGGTGTAGATCGTCAACTGGGCAAGCGTCAGCGGGCGTGTGCGTTCCACGGGGTGACTTAGGCTCTTTGATGTGGGGATGCTCGACCTCCTTATCGGTGCTCAATGAACCTGTTAATTGATTAAGTAATTTTTTTAAAATAGTATTCAACCAGGTATAGCAAATACGATATTCAAGTGAATCAGCAGTCAGAGTCTGTAGGTTAGTTACATATGCCAACCCTTGTTAAATACCTAATTTGTTTTGGTATAGTTGCTTAGAATTAAAACGATGTACATTAGGTGACTAGATCACCTCTTTTGAGAAAATCCAGCCCATATAATAGCGCATTTGAACTATAAGCCACTCAAGTGTGTAGAGAGAACTGGCAGGACCACATATAGCTGTACATGTAGAAAGGCGCGAAATTTCTAGGCAGTTTGCATCAATAGTCATCCTGTTGTTAATGTTCAATCAGACATAAGTCTAACAATTCACTTTCTACACAACAAAGCACATCGTCAAAGGCACAAATCACATCCGAGTTGGTCAAAGGCATTCACAGAAAACAAGGAAACTTGTCGTTCTTGAGCTTATAAAAGTCAGCAAACAGGACGACGTATTGGCGTTTGGCATACAACGAATGTTGAACTACGAGACTCTATGTGGCGCTTACCAGTGCGTAGGTTCTGAGGGTGAAGATCATCTACTTTCTGTGTAGTCATTTTGTTGGTTATACCTTTGTGTTTATTTATGGGAAACTGAGCATATGTAGCACGAAGATAGGATATATGTATGTGTATTTACATAGTTGACTACAGTTTTTTTCTAACAAATGAGTCACAGACGTCACATTCCACAGTCCATGTCACTCTATGGTGTTCTATTTACTATACAACTGTAAATAGACACTTGACATCAAAGCTTGACATCGTTGCTTCGTTTAGAGGTGGAGATGGTAAGTTTGGTAACCATACGGCATACATACGTTTCAAAATAGACTAGCGGAGTTTATACGTATATTCGTGAATTTTAAAAGTGAGTATTGGTTTAAGGGGGAAAAACCTCGAGAAAATTACAAAGGAATCCCCAGGTTTAAATAACAAGGGTTTTTCTGGTGAGAAACCACAGCGGCACTGCGGCAGTACTGGTGGTACTGGAATACTGGGTCACCGGAAGCCGGAAGGAACTGAAATCTCTAATCAGATTCATCAAAACAGAATGTCGAGAACTCCAGATCACAAGAGATAACAACCAGTCAGCAGTCCCTGCAAAAATACGTTAAGGTATGGTGCAACCTATGAAATGATATATTTAACCTACGATGAAAAATAATAGGACTATATAAGATAATAGCTGTATATATTGCACCTCAGAACCCAAATATTGCACCTCTTATTAATAATGTTACTTACACGTTATAACGCAAAACGTATTGAGGTTAGGCAATAGGCACAGTCATACAGTCACACCAAGCATATACTTCCAAGAACATGTTGCTTCATTATTCTTGCATGTATACTTCATGCGCTCTGAACGGCTGTACAATATTATACTTTAAATTGTGGTTTGTGGTTTGAACTTCGAACTTGTTTCCTGCTTGCACGCTACATGTTTTCAAATGTTGGGCCGCTTCCAATAGCTAAATTCCAATTGAATTTTTATTTTCTTTAGCCTGCTATATATCCATCCTTTCAGCCATGGTAGTATAGGTCTGTCTTCATTTGGCTCGTGCTAAAGTATCTATAAGTACAAGACGCAATAGTCCCGCCGTCGCATTTATCAACAAGAAAGAAAACGCAAGCATAACAAACTAAATAAAATACGATCAGTATGGGATTAAGTGAAGGATCAACTGTAAGCTGGAGCTGGGGCAACGGCACAGGAACGGGAACTATTAAAGAGGTTCACACACAGAAAGTGACCAAGACGATCAAGGGTAGTGAAATCACCCGAAACGGAAGCGAAGACGACCCGGCTTACTTCATCGAACAGGATGATGGTAGCGAGGTATTAAAGGGGCACTCTGAGGTAGAGGAGACATAATGTAGTATATGAGCCTCATTTTGAATACCGAATGCAACACTCAGGTGTATCCGGTTATCAGCACGTCCCATATAATGCGATAGGGATAATGTTACTGGCGCCTGTTTTTTGTTAGACCTGAGAAGCCTCGAAAAGATGGCCTTAGTAGTTACGTAGGCGAAATGAGGCTAATCGGACCCAAGTAAGTGGAAGAGAATACACAATATACTGATAGTAGCCTTCACAGATTAAAGTATATTAGCATACTACATGCAACCGGGAAGACAGGAAATATATTTGACGCCCTCGTATGTGATTGAGTTACACTCTAATTAAAATATTTGGCCTGCTTGCACGTTTCTCTATACCTTCAATTCAGTGATAGACTCTGCTAGGCTATGCTTTGTACCGCAAGTACGTAACTAACTGTTTAATCGGCTATGCTAGTGTCTATGGAATATCCAAGTACCAGAACCCGCTCATTTGAGTATGTGTATCCGTATCACTGTAGGACGTGTACTTGCGTTGTTATGAGACATACATATACCTGTATCGGTTAGTGTAAGACATATACCTCAAAACATTGTATACTATGTACCTGAAACATTATAGAATATATAGCCAAAACATTGTAAAATATATACCTGAAACATTATAGAATATGCATCCAAAACATTGTAGAATATATACCTGAAACATTATAGAATATGCATCCAAAACATTGTAGAATATATACCTGAAACATTATAGAATATGCATCCAAAACATTGTAATATATATACCTGAAACATTGTAGAATATGCATCCAAAACATTGTAGAATATATACCTGAAACATTATAGAATATGCATCCAAAACATTGTAGAATATATACCTGAAACATTATAGAATATGCATCCAAAACATTGTAGAATATATACCTGAAACATTATAGAATATGCATCCAAAACATTGTAGAATATATACCTGAAACATTATAGAATATGCATCCAAAACATTGTAGAATATATACCTGAAACATTATAGAATATGCATCCAAAACATTGTAATATATATACCTGAAACATTGTAGAATATGCATCCAAAACATTGTAGAATATATACCTGAAACATTATAGAATATGCATCCAAAACATTGTAGAATATATACCTGAAACATTATAGAATATGCATCCAAAACATTGTAGAATATATACCTGAAACATTATAGAATATGCATCCAAAACATTGTAATATATATACCTGAAACATTGTAGAATATGCATCCAAAACTTTGCAGAATACATACCTGAAACATTGAAAACATATACATGAAACATCGTACAATATATATCTAAAATATCGTAGGATACATTACAAAAACATAGAAGAATATATATATGAAAATCGCAGAATATGTACCTAAAACATCGTAGAATACAGACCTAAAACATCGTAGAACATTTATCTATCACATCGTATAATATATCGACCTATATTGTAGAATATATAGCTGAGACATGGTAGAATATATAAACTCCCACATGAATAATCAGACAAATTGAGGGTGTGTCACTCGTTATTTTATCGTTACTGTTTTCAGCCATGCGTTCCACACAGCGAGCGTGTGTATACTGTTGTGTGTTCACCCCATTTGCAGGTGGTTGTTGTCTTTCCTTTGTACACTGTTGTGTGTTTACCCCATTTGCAGATGGTTGTCTTTTGTGTGTACAATGTTGTGTTCACCTCTTTTGCAGGTGGTTGTTTTCTTTCCTTTGTACTCTGTTGTGTGTTCACCCCATTTGCAGGTGGTTGTTGTCTTTCGTGTGTACACTGCTGTGTGATCACCCCATTTTTGCAGGTGGTTGTTGTCTTTCGTGTGTACACTGTTGTGTGTTCGCACGTGATTTGCAGGTGCTTGTTTTCTTTCGTGTGTAAATGTTATGTGTTCACCCCATTTGCAGGTAGTTGTTGTCTTTAGTCTGCGTTTCTGGTCGTCGAGTTCGGAGTTGGCAATGCACAAGCCGAGGCGACTGGATGGGTGCAATACATAAATGCAACCTAACCATGAGTTGCCTGTGTTGAATGATAACGAGAAGTAGGTCTGTCCACATACACTACACACTCTGTCGCAGTTGCAATGAATACATCTCACTTGCTGAACACGGTCGATTGGTGAGAGAACCCTTCTATGACGCACACTCGATTCGACACGGTATAAGGTGTATATCGATACTTCATAAGTGACCACAGACTACTACCTGTGTCACTGTATTCAGCAGGATTACTGTTGTACGGTGGTACGGACTATACGACAAGCGTTGGCTAGTGCTACACTGCCTTTATTGTAAAGTACGCTTGTGGTTGGTTTCCGCTTGTATTATTTAGTATCTTTTAGTGCTACACTGCCTTTATTGTAGAGTACACTTGTGGCTGGTTTCCGCTTGTACTGTTTAGTATATTAAGTTGCTATTCGACCAATCTCCGGCCTCCTTCTGCTTCCAATACTCACCCGTGAAGGCGTGTATCGGTCGTTCGGTATCTGGATCCATGCTGTTGTGAGGTGTGGCAAACATTGCAAGAATCAGGAACAGTAGTGAGTATTATCCGTGCCTGATTTAATATACGACATATCTGCACTGTAAAAATCAGGAACAGAATAGTAGTAAGTGAATGAGATTATCTCGTACTATGTGCACGTATGAGCGTTTGTATGTATACTATCAAAGATAGTGTTTGCTCGACTGTCGTTGCTTATTCATGGGCTATACCAATATATACTCATCGCACTCAGCTTTCCTCACGATAACTTGCAGTACAACGGACTCTTAGTCGCTGGGTTATACAACCCTAACCCTAAAACGCGTAGCATTCAAGTACATATTATAAGTTCACAAGGGGGTGGTATCTGACAGTACAAGGGTTTCTAATTTATAGATGGGAAATCTCTGCACAGCATCCTACAACACAGATCATTCAAGTTCACATGAGAACTATGCATGGGATGATATCATACAGTATAAGGGCCTCTCACCCATAGATTACATCATAAACAACCAACCAAACAGTCAAACAGACAGACAAACAACCAAACGAACCACACATGCATGGCTTGGCCTGAGGTATGGCCCTGTGTGTGTCATACGTTGGCTTGAACCAGGCGGGTGTGTAACTAATCCCTTGCTGCTCTCGGTACTTCCGTGTGGTCCGCTGCTTCTCTTCCAGTCGCAGCTTCTCGGCTTCGGCCAGGTCATACACTTGCGAGTCTAAAGCACGCTGTAGGAAGACACACCGAAGAGAAGTACAACACAACTCGGTCAGCACTTGCACTCGTGGGGATGGACACTCTCGTCCACAGTCGAGCATACACATGATACGATACAATAGTAGCTGAAGTTTGCAGAGATGAATACGTGAATATATATATATATATATATATATATATATATATATATATATATATATATATATATATATATATATATTTTAGAAACTGCACGACTGCGCATATTATGTCCCTTATATCAAAATGGACACTCTTATTCACAGTCAGGCATACACATAATACAATAGTAGCAGAATCTGGTAGAGATGGACACGTCAATTGTTATACTTATTTATATATATATAAATATATATAGCCTCCACAACCACACATTCGATATCCCTTAGTTCCCATTACTTCGTATTTACTTCATAGACACATACCAAGTCCGGTCTAAGTCGGGAGTCTGTGGGCGCTACCCCAACAGCGCCTTGGGGATCGTTGAGCACACAGGCAAAGTAGCCGTAGCCATACATCTTATCTGCATTGTCAGGCAGCTTGTTCACCGTCCAGGCCGTCGTGATTTTCTTGGGGTCGTTCTGGTACGAGTAGAATAAACGTTTGTGGGGATTTTGCTGGGAAATAAGGCGGGCTTGTGCGACTACTATAACGTTTGTACATTTTTGTTGAATATTGACCATCCTGGCCGTCATGATATTCTTGGGGTCGTTTATAAGAATTTGGTTGGGAAATAAAGTCGAGGTTGTGCGATGATTATAATGTTTGAACGCTTTTATTGGTGAATTAAGGTGATCTTCCACAAGTTGGTGGAGTGACACAACGAGAACCTGAACTACAGCTATGTAATATACACATACACAGCCTGTACAACACGTATGTATATGCACATATATACAAACACAGCCTGTACAACACATATGTATATGCACATATGTACATACACAGCCTGTACAACACATATGTATATGCACATATGTACAAACACAGACTGCGAACTGGTACACACCACAGCCGAGTGACTCAGGGATATGACAGTACACCTACAC
>LUCW03001770.1:55000-61381 GCA_001586965.3 Sphaeroforma sirkka
ACACACACATATATATATATATATATATATATATATATATATATTATGTATATATGTATATATTTATATCTATATTATATATATATATATATGTGTGTATGTATGTTATGTATATAGTTCTGCCTACAGACGCAGTGCAGACTACATGGTTAAACCATACGAGTTCAATGAATATAGTATGCGCAAGGAGAAGCAAAAATACCATAACGAGTAAGAAAACTATCAACACCATAGCAACTTTATAAATGTAAAGTATTAAAATTTTGTCTTCTAACTATATTCGGGGTCATCTCTAAACCATAGCACTATTCTGCCATAGTACCTAACACCAATGATTCCTGTCTTTTAGATTTATTCGTATTTATCACTTCAGCTAGGCTCTTCTATGTACAGGTTATCCACATCGGCGTCTGTAACGAGCAACAGATTGCCACCGAGTTCGTTTAGGCATTTGTTCAGGTATTCTTGCGCCTGTATCAAGGCAAGTTAACGTCGCGAGGATTATGACAAGGGGAGCTCTACTCCATGCATACAAAAATAGGTGTACACGGATACTCCCATACACATACTTGAGTATAAATACAAACAGTGTAAACAGACGGAAATGAACCTCAACTACAACTACGCAGACCACCACGTATCGTCCCGTTTTTTTTAACGCGTATTCGATCGGTGTGTTACCACTAGGCAACAGGTAGTAATACCCATAAAATCATACTCCATGCGCAAACACTTGGTACGTACAAGCGCCGGGTATATAAATCACTATGGGCGTATTATAAGACAGCTGAGTATATACACAACCATGAGCGTACTATAGAACAGCTGAGTATACACACAACCATGAGCGTACTATAGAACAGCTGAGTATATACATAACCATGAGCGTACTATAGAACAGCTGAGTATATACACAACCATGAGCGTACTATAGAACAGCTGAGTATATACACAACCATGAGCGTACTATAGAACAGCTGAGTACATCCACACTGATGAGCTTGCGAGGGTTGTGATCTTGGAGTTTCGTGTGAGACATCCGTTCAGAATACAGGTGCAAGTATATCGACCCCTTCCTAGCCTGATAGACGCAGCGAGGATAACACAGGCACGTTACAAAGACTATACGAACGCATTGGCGAATAAACCACTCTGGCACAGCGGGTAGATCAAGCCTCTTGCACATAAATAGACGGACCCTGTACTGGTGGCATATGCCAGCTGCCAACTGTACACACCGCAACAATGACGGCTTACCTCGGGCGTATCTGTGAACTGGCGAGGCTTGCTGAACTTGGAGTCAAGGTTGTAGTAGATACCGTTGATCTCCTTGATGCAGAACCAGTGATTGCTGAAGGAGATAGCGCCATTGCCGCGTACATTCACAATAACACCTTGTACCTGTGGATTCATATCCGAAGTATTACTAGAACCTTAGACAGAGTTCAATCTTGTGCATAGTTCGTAGCCAGAGGGACTTGATCCGTCAACACTGATAGATCTGTATTCGTTGACTGTGGCACTACTATGGCTCACTTCGTCCGCATGAAATAGATCCAAGCATCGAAATATCTCATAATATATATATATATATATAAGTGTGTGTATGTGTGTATGTGTTTATTGTATATATATATATATATATATATATATATATATATATATTATAATGTATATATATATATATATAGTATATATATATATATATATATATATATATATATTTTTATGTATATATATATATATATATATATATATATATATATATATATATATATATATATGAGTTGTGTTCGTAGAACAACAACTTATCTTTTCCACCAAAGAATAAGTATCACACAGTGATCCACTTATACTTCAGATTTAGGGATGGGAATAAGGTCGCGTATGCTACCCTCATCCTGATGAATACTTCTCTAAATTCACTAAAACATTCATGACAGCGTATTGGGAACCCTCGGCGGAGAATGTGCAACCAAATACAATTTCCTCCGTTGATATACGACTATAAACAAACACCTGTCAGTGAAGCTAAAAGTGACCAAAAGCATTCATTCACCTACCTGGTCCCAAGCTACAGCACTATTAAGATCGCGGCGCCTATCAAACCAGTGCACCCGCAGTCTCACTTCCTTCAAGGCCTCGATTATGATATTCACATCCCAAGTGCCATACCCAGGGCTGTTGTCAAATGAAGCTTAGGTTTATCTTGAGCAGAAAATAGTCCATATATATATATACAATGTAGATGTTGTAGAGCGATCGGAAGGTGAAGTCAACCGTCATATGTGATTATAGGAAACTTGAGATCATTTTGCTACTAAGTGGATTCGAAAATACCCATAGTGTTGCGTAGATCGTGGTCTCTATGACGTAGATAGGATTGATGTCAGCGCCACTACATCGTCGCACTGTCATGATATGATTGGATTGCACTAAAGAGTCTTAAGTATATAACTACACAAATTTCTCATTGAAACTCACCGGTACACTTGAATCCAGAGTGTTAGCACAATATTATCTACAAGTGTGTGACAATTAGTAGATATATTCTCCTTATATCATTTAAATCTCGAGCCAGTGTAATTGTAAATGTAACTGTTTGTGAATATATAGTTGTATGCAAACGGGTCCTTCGTAATTCTCAAATAAACAACAGTCATCGGCAAGTGCAATATTCAATCTCTTTACAGCAAAGAACTTACAAAGAACAAGTGTACAATCATGAGTATCTCGTATGGAAGGGTACATAGACCAGACGTGTGTACACTTGCACGTGTCACTAAAATAATGTTAAAAGATATATAACATATATATATATATATATATATATATATATGTATATATATATATATATATATATATATATATATATATATATATATATATATATATATATATATATATATATATATATATATACAAAATATTTGACACATTTGTAGACCCCCGTCCTTACTGTGCTGGATTACATTTTTGTATATATTCCCGGTCATGTAAAATTGTAAATGCTGCTCAAGCATCGATAACTTCGAAGTTATCAATATCACTATCGTCTTCTTCTGAGACCATAACACATATGATATTCAAAGTTTCCTCTAAGTGTGACCAGCAAGCAGTAGCCTATTCTGCCTCTACTGTCCATCGAGGTACCCCCCCCCCGCGCCTCCTCAAATAGGAAGCAGAATACTTTCTATATTTGAGCTAAGAAATGCAACATCGGTTTGCAACAATAACGTTCGACAATGATACTGACGGGTATCGATGGTCAGGAGACTCAGAAGAGGCTACTGCTTGCTTGTCATACTTGGGAGGAAATTTTAAATATCATACGTGTTATTGTCTCAGAAGAAGACGACAATAGTATAATTGATATCCTCGAAGATATCGATGCTTGAGCAGCATTCACAATTTTACAAGACCCGTAGTTGCACTGGATCCTTAACGTGTGTGTGTTTGTACTTGCGTATGTGTATGGTTTAGGATGCATGAATGAGTATGTGGATGATTCAAAAGGGGGGTGGGGGGGACCCCCCCCAGCATACATATACTTATATATATATATATATCAGTATACACTACATATATATATAACATATATATGCATGAATATACCTATATATAATATTAATATATATATATATATATATATATATATATATATATATATATGTGTATGTACTATACTATATTTATATATATATATATATATATATATATATATATATATATATATATATATATAAAAGTATATATTTATATATATATATATATATATATATATATATATATGTGTGTATATATATGAATGTACATGTCTATATATATATATATATATAATATCTATGTTTTTATGTATGTATGTAAGTATGTATGTAAGATATATATATATATATATAAACATACCACTGCACAAATACTTCGAAAATAGTTACCACACGCCTTCAACAGGTTGGAATCACATACGTAAACACAATATATATACGCAACCTCTAAAAAAATCGGCCCGCATCGTAGCACCTCGATATGTACACATACACCAATATAAAAATACTTAAATAATTCAGCACTCTCTTATACTCGAAACCGCTCCTATGATCGCCTGCGATCGCCTGCGACTCTTGAAACACTGGCATTTTATATCTCTGCTACAGTGTGTTTATGCTGCCATACTGTGTTTTTACATACATAATCGATCGGTGTGGATTCCAGTACGCGTCGCTCCGTTCCCTATGCATGTTCTCGGCAATTTTGTCCAGTGCTCCACGAGTAAAATGCTTTCGCTGCACAAGGCCATTGAGAGCATGTTTTGCACACCAGCCCAGGCGTTGACGTTCGTGGTATATCTTGTTGTCGGTCTTGCCGCTCATGTTGATATGCATTCAGTATAAAGACCGACACACTGCTTATGGATACAAATATAGTCTATTACCTTATATTTGTGCGTGTGTGTGTGCCTGTTTTTGCATGTGCTTGTGCCTGTTTTTGTGTGTGCTTGTGCATGTGCGTTCTTGTGCATGTGTGCGTGTGTATATTTTTTGCATCAATGTCAATATATGTACGTGTAAGTATGTTTGACATTTCAGAATATATATATATATATATATATATATATATATATATATATATATATATATATATATATATATATATATATATATATATATATATATATATATACAATCATGAAATCATATATGTATATATGTTTGCACATTTATCCTTTTAATATACTTAGAAGTACTAATATGATTTGTGTTTATGTACACATCTACCTAAATATATACACTCGCTGCCAATTTATGGAACTAGAACAATTGAATGGAAATGGAATATCCCTTCGTGTATTTGAAAGCACTACTCATCTATGACTACAAGCAAGCCTGACAAGGATAAGGATTACAGAAAGAATTGCTGCAGCACTACATATTTTATAGCTCTATAGTACGGAACGTGTTTGAATCATTCAAACGTTGATACAATGTGGAGTCAGAGTGTTATCAAAGTGGTGGTTCCTGGTTCCAGGTTCCATGTGAAGTGCTCAGCACTGAGCAGTGAGCACCTGAGAAGACGTACTGTATTAATACATTACCATTCATTGCCTTCTATGTACTATGTATTTATAAAAATATGTATACAATAATACGAATTGATTCAGCTTTGGGTTCCTCTCTCTCTCTCTATCTCTCAGAGGGTTCCATTGAGTTCCATGTTACAGGGACTCGCAGTCGGGTCAGGCGTCAGCCTGGAAAATGTCAAATGCCAAATGTCAAATGTCAAATGTCAAATGTCAAATGTCAAATGTCAAGTGTCAAATTACAAGTGTCAAATATTAAATGTCAAGTGTCAAATGATCAAATGGCAAGTGTTAAATGTCAAGTGTCAAATGTCAAGTGTCACGTCCGCCCCCAGAGAGTCGTGGGACTCGTGGATATGTACTGAACTACTGATACTCGTGAATATTCTGGAGTCGTGCTTTCAAAATACCGAATCAGGGATCTATATATTTTTCAAAGAAAACATTCAAAAAAATAATACACATGATACTGCATGTTCTATTTAATTCTCAGGTCTCTTGATAGTTGATACTGCACATAAAAGTATAAACATACATACATGGCGCTATTTAACGCCTTCTACATACTGCCATATTTAGACAAAAAATAGAATAAATAAATAATATAAATGTTTATAGATTCGCGGGAGTCGAGTACTACTCGGTCGATCGATCAGGATCTAGTTATTGCCTCGTTGTACTGTGTCCAGCCTCCAATAGACCACTTGCTCGATTGTTTCATCAATTTTGTTTCTCATCTCATCGCCGACTGCCGAGGTCTTCCTACTCTCTCTCTAACTAGTAGAGAGAGTAGAGAGAGTATTTAGTAGTAGCGTGTTTGATTTAGAAGGCTATGAGTATAGGCAGTACCTTCCTGGCTGTTGCTTCCTCAGCTGCGGCCTGCGACAACGATCGTCCGACATCGAAGTCACGACAACTCAAGCCAACATACATACGGCATACAGTCCAAAGCGAAAATACTTTTAAATGAACAAGCACCAGAATAAAGGCACTGCAAATGTATGAAGGAAAACATTGAACAATCAAACTGCATAGCGTGGAAACCGAAACGATGTTTTTTCAAAAGCACTTCATGTTTCCCACTAGCGTCCTGTGCGCTGCTGCGTTGGCGTCAAACATTGCGAGTTCAGACACAGTCAAATACTACACAACGTTTTCTCTTATAATATTTGCGGCCTTGTATACTGTCCAAATGCTCCTTGTGCCCGTTGCTACGAAACCAGCACCATTGCCTGAGCCAAAGAAATCATATGCATTGGTCACAGGCGCATCATCAGGAATTGGCAAACATATCGCTACCGAAC
>LUCW03001771.1:0-15502 GCA_001586965.3 Sphaeroforma sirkka
ATCGATGGAGGAAGCCATTCCAGTTTCAGCTCAAATCTTGGGGCCGAAGCTGAGACGCCATAACTCGACAACGAGTGGTTGGATCCTCTCAATCTCGACGCCGATTGAACCGCACTGAAGCGCTCTTGGAAGGAGCTGGCGGCAGCAGCAGTTGTGGGACCCTCTATCGTGTCCCACTTGGCTGATATTCTTCCTATACCGAAGAAGAAGAAAAATTCGGGCCCAGTTTCGAACCCGAGACCTACTGGTTTACCAGCCCAGTATGTTTACTACTAAGCCAGTTACCACTGGCGAGAATTTCAAAATTTAATCTCTATAGCTCTGATGCTTCATTGACCATCCTCTTGACAAGCCTAACCCTGTCAGAGGATATGATCGTATGGAACTCGATGAGGCTTACCATCCTCGTAATATCGACCCTCATTTGCCAACTAACCCTGGTAATCACGATTTTGGCAATCGATACACCAGTACTTCGTTAAGGAGTTCCTGTGGTCAGAATACAAGTACTTATATTTATTTGATTATTTTAGGTTTATTACAAAGTTTTACAGTTTATCAGAATAATCTGATAAACTGGGTTTTAGGTTTTTTGCTGGTTTTACAGCACATGACTAATGACTCATTTAAGAGTCAGATATTTTAGGATTTACTGTTTATAACAATTAATAAATGAACAACGTCCCCCTCCCCTCAGAGGAGGGAGAACGTTGAGATACAGTTATCTCGCGTATACTTACTACATTTTTAACTTACACTTAGAAGTTGTTAGGTTTATTAGTAATACAGAGAAAGCTACAGAATATGAATTAGTCAGTAGCTGGCACATATTTTTTTGTTATAAGTATAACAATTGAAAGACAATGCGAACAGAGAATGTCGCATCAAATTGAACGATTTAGATTATCCGAACGATTTAGATTGAATTGAACGATTTAGATTGGATTAACGACGTGTGGACGACGAGGATGAAGAAAGAATCTACTAATACGAGTGAACCCGAAGAGCGAACATTCCAATCAAGCAGAACATTAACCAGGGTCAACAAGGAAAGTCTCACGACGATCAAATGACGAAATCAGACAATCAGTCAGAATCCACAGATAAGTAGTCATGTGTGAGTACAGGTAGGAAGGTTGTTTTCAGTGTGAGACAAGTACAAATCGTATTGCAAGCTAATGAGCTTAAATTGTATTTAAGAAGTTGTTAGAAGAAAGTTCTTTAGGATCCACAGTAGGGTAATAGAGATGGGAGATGTACATGGTTAGTACCGACTCGGTTAGTACGATGACGCAAAGAATCAGCGGCATACTAGATTATTTTACAAAAGTTTTCAGAATGGGATATTAGGAAGCATACAGAGACACAAGTAAGCACCTGTGAGTTATTAGGAGCATATAAGGGTGGGGGGCGCACATAACACGAACTGATGCAAGTAAATACAAGGTTAAATTGTGAAAATGATATGCGAACACACTCAAATCACTAGAACTTCCAGATAAATCAGGTCAACGAGAGGATCAACAGTATGCACAGAAGGTGTGGTTGACGGCAGCTTAGTTTAGGAGTGCAATAACGAGCAATCGTTCTTAGATCAAGAAGCATATTCCAACAACCACAACAGCAAACAAAAATGGACCTGCACAATCTGACGAGGATGTCATATTCGAGGGTGAGACCAAGGAAGTACCCCAACCTGCGTGCGGACAGTAGTCAGACTTTATTGGTGAACAGGTAGCCAGTGAAGGGCTGTCCCCTCGTTCGTCTCCGGATACTCCAGGGGCCTTATTTCCCAGTAATGACCCACCACGCCTCCCACCTAACAAGCGGAAGCGTCACCGGAACCGTACCAACAACAAGGAAACGGCACGGGAACAATCGTCAGCTCAGAAACTCACGGAGCTGATGACACAACAGCAGTCTCTTTGAAAAATACGAACAGAGGTTACAGCATAAACGCCGGACGAACTACAATAGGGCCGGCCCGCTAAGGAGAGTTCTTCTGACGCACACGAACGGGTACAGGCAGTACCAGAGGACGAAGACAATCCTACCTTCCGAATTCAAGGCTGTGAGCGTCCGTTTTATGGACTTGGGTACAAATCACCAGGGTCAGAGGACAGTTCAACCGAGGAGGATGATACTCTGTCTGCCAGTGAGAACACACCAACTTTTCAAGAGTTCGCACATGAACAAGTATTAGCCAGACAGAATCCTCAAGGTAAGCAGGCGGTGAAGAATAGACAGGACCGATTAAGTACGAACCTGCGCCAACAACAGCAACGTCAGTGGGGCGAGAAAGAAGCGCCCAGTGAATATGTACAGACACATAAACGACAAGAGAAGGAGACAACAGTGCCTCCGCCCACACCGGCTAGTATCGAGAAAAGGCGACAGGCGCTACACGCACGGATACTACAGTTAAGTGACGAGCTATGCCAAGCAATCGAGGAGAATAACACGGCTCGAGCTGAAGCTCTTCGGGGCGTGATTGAGACACTTCGAGCTACATTAGAGTCCCGACCGGTAGAGAGAAGCGTCCCGTACCTTCACCACGTACGTGGCCTGATTGGCCGTCGAACAGATACTACCTACATGATATCATGGAACGGGACACAAGAGGGGCTCTCCTCGAGGCGTTCAAGAACGCACAAATCGCAGGGCTGGACGAGACTTGGAACCTTACATGGTTTCATAAGGTACTATCTTACTTCAAGGCGGAAAAGTCAACGCTGGACTACATCCGCGACAACTCTGAACGGTTGAAGACATGCACACCTCAACTACAGATCGAACAGATCTGTTCGCACGAAACACAAGCCACTGTCGATCCCGCGTTTCGCAAGTTAGCCAAGGGCCAAAGTCGGAACATGCACACTCCTCTTATGGAACAAATGACACAGCTCATGGAGAACCACAGGAGGGCACGTGAACGGTGCCAGACAGATGCCGACTTCCAACAGAATTTAGTGAACCACTGCATTGTACAACTGTTAGAAGAAGCTCTCAACGGCCGTACGTATGAACGTACTCTACAGTTGCATCCCAAATGGCAACTGATGGAGACACACGAGCTTATACAGCTGTTGAGCCCTGACATTCAGGATGCACAGCAACGTACGGCAGCACGTTTCCAGGGTCGCAACAACCGCGAGAGGGCCCGACGACCAATGGAAGTCGCGACCACACCAATAGCCGCCCCAACCTACAGACGAGTAGACGACAAACGCAGGTGGACTCAACGGCCCCAACCTACGGTACCAACGACTTGTGCGGGGTGCCAGGCACAGGCGCCACCAGGTGGTAGGCACATCCCACGGTGTCACCATTTCAGGGCGTCGCAAGCGGTGAGCGCAGAGGGTCGGGCAAGGCTATACGACAACAACCGTCCTTTGAGGGACGTACAATCGGTACACAGACCGTCCACAACGTCAACCGCAGGACAGGGGCAGAATACATCCCAGACTAGAGACGTAGTTACAATACGTCCGACGCCTCAAGTACAGGTGAATGCGATTACACAGGACGAAGACTTGGCTCCACCATCGGAAGCTACAGAGATTCATATCAACACGATCCTTTACGAAGACTTCGAGCACATGACGTCACCACCAAAACCACACCTATGACATGTGGGAGTCGGTAGCCGATCATGCATGAGAGGTGAGGGGTGTCTGAGTCGGATAGGAGCTTCATATTTGTTACCACGATTGGAGCAGTGATGGCAATACAAGACCCATTGCTGACGTCAGACAACCGAGTCTATATTCAAGTACAAATCAACGGACGTACGTTCAAAGCCTTGATAGACACGGGAGCAAATAGAAGTTGTATCTCACAGACATCCGCAGACCTCCTTGGCCGACCAATAACTCCGGCACCACCTGGGTCATTTATATATTTAGCTGACAAGGCGGTGCGAACTCCTCGACTGGGGACGACGGAAGTGGTACCTATAAGGTACGGTACCAGAATTATCGACGGTTCATTAGAATTGATGAACTTGCCGACGGGTATAGATGTTATAGTGGGGCAAGATATGTTGAAAGGCTTGGGCCTATACATAGGCGGTATCCAATCGCCACTTGCACCAATAGACCCCACAGAACTAGAAGAGCTCCTCGAACCCATACCACGCCGACAGGCACCTAACACGACGGAACCCGTCGATGTACGCCAACGGTTGGCACAGGATTTGGAAGCCAATGCGAAAATTGCCGACAACGCGCGCTGTCGTCTGGAAGGGAGTGAGGTAACCATCCCAGTAACCCATGAACAAGCGTTGCAGATGCGGCGATCGGCGCGTAACTTCGTATCCGATCGATGGCTCCCCTATGTGGATGAACAAGTGAAGAAGTGGTTGACGGATTTGGTGATCACGAAACGAACGACACCAACGACTGTTAATCTTCCTCTCCTTGCGGTACCGACATTCGATGCGGAAGGCAACGTCAAGAAGGTACGCGTGTGTTTAGACATGCGTGCCGTTAACGCGCTTATTCCTGGTGACCAGTTCCTGATCCCCAAGGTCAACGAACTCATATCTCGCCTCAAGAGTAAGAAGTACTACACGACGCTGGACATATCGGCTGCATACCACAGGCTGCCCATCCATCCAGACTCACAATACTTATTTAGTTTTACACACGAACGTTATCAGTACTCGTTCACATCAGCACCGTTCGGTCTTCATGTACTCACGCAGCAGTTTCAACGTACCTTGAGTACAATACTTGATGGCTTACCGGTTCACCACTATATCGATGACATAGTTATCGCCAGTGACGGTTATGACGAACACGTTAGGACGGTGCAGAAGGTGATACAACGCTTAACATACCACAGTTTTAAGTTTTTAACCCTGCCAAGTGCCACTTCGCTATCTCCGAAGTCATGATCCTAGGGAAGAAAGTATCGGCACAAGGCATTGACATTGACCATGAAAAGCAGGCCAAGCTGATCGACTGGCCCACACCACAACGATACAAAGATATAGCCTCGGCGTTGGGTTTAGCAAATTACCTCCACGAACATCTGCCTAATTTCGCGAACACGGTTGCACCCTTGCGCGAATTTTGCAAACTCAAACCAAAGGAGTTGATAGGTGATCGTTGGGAGGAGAGACATGCACAGGCGTGGCAGGCAATGAAAGACGCAGTGGTGAATGCTGTGGCGTTACACTTTCCGGTCGACGGCATTCCTCTAAACTTGGAAACCGACGCTAGCGATTACGGTTTAGGGGAGCGCTATTCCAATGGGTCAACGGTAAGAAACATTACTTAATGTTCTTTAGTAAGACTCTGAACCATGCGCAACAGAACTACGCCACACCTATGAAGGAGTTACTGGCATTGGTATATGGACTGACACATTTCAGGGAATACTTGGATGGGCAACGGTTTGCGGTCTTCACGGACCACAAGGCCCTTGTATATATGAACACACAGCTCAAGCTTAATCCGATGCTTCAGAGATGGCATCATATCATCGCGCCATTCAACTTTACCATATCGCATATACCAGGAGAGTCAAATGCTCCCGGACATGTTAAGTAGAGTACACGAGGGACAGCGGAGCAGGACGAACTCGAAATAATGTATACCGACGGCTGGCAGTTATTCCCTAGTTACTTTGAACAAGCGCAACAACACTTTGGACCGAATGACATAGATGTATTTGCGGACCCAACCAACGCTCAGCTTCCTCGGTTCTGGACGAAGGATGATGGGGAAGGAGCGTTTGCCCACGACTGGTCGATAGTCGATGGATGGATGAACCCGCCTTGGGGACAGATACACAGGATGTTACGCAAGATACGAGCCGACGGCGCACGGGCCACAGTATGTCTACCATGGGTACCAAGAGCACCATGGTTCGACCTGTTCAAGCAGTTATTGCAGACAGAACCGGTGCTGGTACCACGGACACCACACACGTTCCTCAAGTACGCTAAGTACGCATGTGGGAAGACACCATGGGGTCATACCGTAGTAGCACGGGTGGGTCCTCCCAATGGATTCAAACTGGACCCGCTGTTTTCACAGCGACTTGGTTTTGCAGAACCAAAGCATACAAAATATGTCATGTGCTTAGAAGCGAGTCCGGCGGAGAAACAGCGTCGTACGCAACTCACGCAAGCGCAACACGAACAAGGACATCATGGGGCGGCGGACACAGTCCAACAACTTCGTCAGAACGGTCACGTTTGGCCAGGGGCACTTGAGTTAGCCACAGAAGTTAAGCGGCAATGTGGCACATGTTTGGGACAGGACACACTTCGTAAAGGTTTCCACCCGATGATTAGCATCGATGCACGCTACCCGTGGGACCATATTCAAGTGGACTACATCCCGATGCCACTGGAGTCCAGACGCAAGAACAATTATATTCTTCACGTCTTTAGACATCGCCACAGGCTATTCTATCCTTCGAGCCACACCGGACAAGACAAAGGAAACCACGACACAGACACTCATAGAGATTTTTTGGCGAACATGGTTTCCCGTAAAAAAATCTAAAACAGACATGGGGAAGGAGTTCACCAACAAGTTAGTGGAGCTTCTGGTCCAGGAAGTGGGGATGCTACATAAGGTGTCTCCACCATATCGACCCCAAGTGCTGGGCGCGGCAGAACGACGTCACAAGGAGATTACACGTTCTATTCGACAATGCTGTGAGGCAGTTCCCCTTCGATGGGACGAACGCCTTCCGTTTACGATGCTATACCAGAACCTTCGGATATCCCGTCGCCATAAGAGTGCACCGTTTAGCGTGTACTTTCCGCCATGTTCCGTTCGCCGATTTCACGGACGAGTTACCGGATTCTCAGCCGATGACGAATGACACCTGGGCACAACGATTAGACCAGTTACAGGACACTATATTGCCGACCCTCCACCACATTACCAAGAAGTATACAGGCAAGCTTACGACGACATTTGACCGCCTGCATGCTCACGACTTGGTACATTTCGACGAAGGAGATGTGGTCATGGTACGATCAGAAGGCCGAATAACGAAGGCTATGCGGCCATTGTTTGGACCATATGTAGTCAAAGCTAGACACGGCCAACGCTACGAGTTAGCGAACACGGATGGTTCCGCCCCACCAGAATTCAAGACCAAACCGGTACGGGTGGAACTCCTCCGTTTAGTGCATAGACGCACAGACCCACCAATTAACGAAGACTTATGGACCGAAGGAGGGGTGGAGTTTCGCCATATTATCACACATCGTACGAATGATGAGACGGGGAAATTAGAATACCTGGTGAGATGGCGAGAAGGCGAACCAACGTGGGAAACAGCAGAAGCTTTTGATGATGCCAACGATATCGCGGCCTACCACAAAGCTTCGCAGACACGGACACGTAAGCGCCAACGTGCACAAGTCTAGTACTTTATCTTCAATATAACTTTGTTCTCGGATATCGAGCTCAAGCTCTGGAGCATAAACCAGCAACTCTAGCTCCCGAGTATAAAACCAGCCACTCGAGCTCTTGAGTATAAAAAAGCAGCGACTCTAGCTCCCGAGTATAAACCAGCAACTCTAGCTCCCGAGTATAAACCAGCCTCTCGAGCTCTTGAGTATAAAAAAGCAGCGACTCTAGCTCCCGAGTATAAACCAGCGACTCTAGCTCCCGAGGATAAATGCCAGCACAATGCTCTAGCTCTCGAGGATAAATGCCAGCACAATGCTCTAGCTCTCGAGGATAATGCCAGCACATAAGGTACTATGCTATTCTTATCATCTCTGAAACTGGCACACTGCTTTGTTCAGTGCTTCAGTTTGGGGGGGTTGTGGTCAGAATACAAGTACTTATATTTATTTGATTATTTTAGGTTTATTACAAGTTTTACAGTTTATCAGAATAATCTGATAAACTGGGTTTTAGGTTTTGCTGGTTTTACAGCACATGACTAATGACTCATTTAAGAGTCAGTCATTTTAGGATTACTGTTTATAATTACTAATAAATGAACAACGTCCCCTCCCTGAGGAGGGAGAACGTTGAGATACAGTTATCTCGCGTATACTTACTACATCCCGCTCTAATCCTGAGGATGAGGAAGTGAGAACCAGACATACTCGTCTCAGGCTATTACGCTCTGGTATGCAAGTCCTTGAGGACCGTCTATTGAATGACTCTGACCTTGACGATAGGAAAGCGGATAACATTCGTTATCTAATCGATAACAAGAGAAAGGAAATAGACTCCATCTTGGCACTAGCAGCCCGTAGCACTGAGCATGAGCCTCGTGAACACTTAGAACCAAGCTTTATAAAGCAGCTAGGTAACGCGAAGGCTGAGGTCGATTTCTCTACTAATGAGAGTACAGTGGAGAAACTGAAGGCCTTCGACCAACTTAAGGAGTCTGCCAGCCTTAGGGATAAGCAGATGATGAATGCCTTTATTCATTTCTGTGAGCCAGGTGAATGGCGAACTATCTTGAAGGCTCATGAGCCCAGCTGGAAAGCCCTACCCTGGCACCAGTTGCGTGATAATATACTTAACACCTTTTTTTGAAGATGCACGTGACCGTGAACTTTTAGAGTCTCGCAAGTTCTTTGCGAACGATACCACTATTCGAGGTGCTCTAGCTCATATGACACATATGAATACTCGGATGGGTGGTCGTACCTATACTGGCGAATATTTATTAATTTGTCAGATGATGGAGACTCTGGGAGCTAACCTCTTTAAGAAAGTCAATGATGACATCATCGCCTATGGTGATTTGCGATCTATGCCTTGGTCTGTCTTTGAGAAGATAGTTCACAAGCATACCAATTCCTCTACTAGAGTACTTAGTACCACGAGCTACACCCAGCCCACTAAGCGAAACGCAGTAGAGACTAATACTGCGCGTAGTACTAAGAAACCTCGCACTACTACTGGAGGGGGGTACTGGCTCTACTTCTACCGAACCGAAAGGTGAAAAGAAGGTGAGAGCGCCTTGCAAGAAGTGGAATACAACCTCACAAAACGTAATGGCAAGTGGAATGGTAGACACGACCCTGTTAAGTGTGCACCAGGCAAGCCAGATTTTGGACACTATATGAAAGAGTGTGCTACTTGCAAGGGTACTAACGGTTGGCACAAAGAGGATTGCAAGGACTTACCGGACGTCCAAGTTAAGCACTGACAGTACCATATGTGTGCACTAGAGCAAGATTATGAGAAAATGTTCAATAAAATCCATACCAAAGGAGATGAACGTATCTTTCAAGCAGTTTTCGTAAATGGAGAAAAGTTATGGCACTATTTGATCCAGGGGCTGAAGTCTCTGCTATCTCACGCCGAGTAGCCTACGCTACAGATATGACTGTCCATAACGAAACAACTGATATAATCTTGGGAAATGGCAAAGTTACTACTTGCGAACAAGCCATTGACTATGCACACATAATGCTGTCAGATAGAAGAGAAGTGAAGACTCACCTATTCGTTACTGACATGTCTCAGAAATACGATTTAATTATAGGTATGACTGATCTTCTCAGTTTAGGTATAACACTCACTGGTCTGCCTAATGGGCTAGACCCGAATAAAGATCAGTCAGATGATAATATGTTAAAGATACCTAAACCTCCGGAAGGTGAAGCAAAGGATATGATTCCGCACTTCACCGATATAATTATGGACTTAATTATACAAAACAGGAAGATTGCAATAACTGACTGGTGTATGTTTAAGTTCTCTAATGGGTACGGTAGACTTGACTTAACAAACGTCGACTTCTCTAAGTTAAAGTGTCCTTCACATAACTACGTGAGTTGGAGACACAAAGACGTTGTCAAAACCCAAATCGAAGATTGGTTAAAACAGGGTCAAATTTAAATCAATTATGATGCAACCCCAGTTAACTTAGCTCTCTTAGCGGTCGATCAATATAAATCTGATGGAACGTTTAGTAAAACAAGAGTAGTACTAGACCTGTCGCCAATCAACAAACTAATTCCGCAACATAGTTTTCCCTTACCTAAGATAGGCGAGATACTACGCAAAATGGAGGGTGCGACTATCTTTTCCAAGATAGACTTAAAAGCTGCATTCCATCAATTACAAATATATGAGCCGCATAGGAAATACTTTTCCTTTACTTGGCAAGGTAAGAAGTACCAGTTTAAAGGTGCACCTGAAGGCTCACATATGTTACCTTCTTTCTTCCAACAAGTTATGATGGAACTATTTGCGGACCTGTCGTATAACGTATCAGTCTATTTAGATGATATAGTTATCTTTACAAAGACAGCACATGAACATGCTAAACTCGTTAAAGAAGTCTTAAAGCGACTTAATCATGCTAAACTTAAGATTAACGAAGACAAGTGTTCTTTTTTGCTAAAGATACTATACACTTACTTGGCTACAAAGTATCTGCAGCAGGGGTAGAAATTGATCCTGGCAAGAAACAGTTTCTGTTGGATTTATCAACACCAATTACTGGAAGAGATGTGAACTCTGTGTGTGGGTTTGTTAACTTCTTCTCGGATTCGGTACCGCATCTTTCTCATTACTTAAAGCCTTTCAGTCACCTACGGCTGCACAAAGGACCTCTGGGAAAGCTTTGGACTAAAGAATGTGATGATGCATTTAAACTAGTCAAAAGTAAAGTAATGGACGCACCCATCATGCAGTACCCTGTGGATGGTGTCCTATTCAAGTAGCAACCGACGCTTCAGATCGAGCGGTAGGTGGAGTGCTTTACCAAACGATAAATGGTAAACCGCCCTACATACAATTCTTTAGCAAGAGTTATAATAAGAATCAACGGAATTACCCTACCGTTAAACAAGAGCTCCTTGCTATAGTTACTGCGCTAAGACAGTTTAAAGACTACCTTGATGGAAGTTACTTTACTGTCGCCTGTGATCAAAAGTCTTTAACATACTTAAAAGATATGAACCCTGATTCACAGTTGGTGAGCCGCTGGCATGACATTATTGCCAAGTTCGCTTTTAATATAACACACATACCAGGAATACATAACCGTCTTCCTGACATGCTCTCTCGACTTGTGCCCGACTACCAGAAAACAGTCAAGGAGTTATTAGCAACCGATTGGATGCTAAATAAGAAATGGTTTAACCTCGCTCAATCACGATGGGGTCCATTTACTGTTGATATGTTCGCCGCAGAACATAACAAACAGGTTTCTGAATATAGGTCGTTGACTCATCCTAAAGGTGATGCATTTCAGCTTGACTTATCAAAGCATAATGCGTGGGCTAACCCACCTTGTCAACTTATCGCACAGTTGTTAAATTATGTTAATATTACTAAATATACCATTACGCTGTGTTGTCCCTTACGTAACTCCGACCCATGGATACGTGATTTAATTAATATGATTCAAGACGAACCTATTTATGTCGACCGTGAAACCGACACGTTTTTGTATCAGGGATCCTATTCTATTAAGAAGACACCTTGGAAACACACCATTGTTTGTCGCATCGGTCCTGCAGGTACCACTAAGTGGAAACCCTCAACCGAATTCTTAGCTAAACTAGAAGAGTCTAAAGAGTTTGAACAAAAGCTCAAGACTCGTACAACACATGCACCCAACAAGATTGCAGTCGAGGTAATGCCGATTGAAACGGCATTAGATCGTAAAAAACATGGAACTAGCTAAGGCCATGGATCAAAGACTCAAAACTCTAAGAGAACCTGAAGCTCGCACTCGACTACTTAAAAGCGCTGCTTAAAGAACAGCCAGGAGTTGCGAAACAACTGAAGAAGATACTTCAACAATCCAATGTTGTCAATTATGTATCTCAGGAGTCTACCCTCCTGATACTGAGGTTGCCCTTTCCAACAGGACTATGGTTCATCCAGCCAGCGTTACGCAGAATCTGACTGACTTAGAGTAGCTCGAAAGTAGAGTTAAAGTTATACATAATTTAACGCATCGAGCATATGAGCATACTTATAAAATGGCTATTCGTGCAGGGCTTGATCACCCGGCGCTGAAAGAAACCATACGTGAAGTATACCGACGCTGTACTGATTGTGAAAAGAACCAGATCAAGCGATACGGTTGGGCACCCTAAAAAGTGTGACAGAAGACCAACCGATGCGCCGAGTCATAGTCGATTTGGTTAAACTCCCGCGATCCAAGCATACTGGCGATGTATATATCTGTCATTTCTTATGTGTGGCTTCGGGCTATAACTTGCTTTATGCAATACCGAACAAACGTCCACAAACAGTGGCAGAATTATGCTATCACGTCTTTAATG
The DNA here is from genome assembly GCA_001586965.3 of Sphaeroforma sirkka. Taxonomy (NCBI): domain Eukaryota; class Ichthyosporea; order Ichthyophonida; genus Sphaeroforma; species Sphaeroforma sirkka. Next base: position 12,248 of record LUCW03001771.1, read on the forward strand.
ACTTCGGTTTCCCCGAGTACTATGTTCTGATAACGGTAGTGAGTTTTGTACCGACGTAATGGAGGCACTTATACTCGTATCAGGCATGACCCATAGGCGTGGTGTTCCTTACAAACCTCAAACGCAGGGTGCAAATGAGACACGTCATAGAGAACTTAAGAAACTCTTGCGTACCGCACTAGACGACGTTGAGGATATGTGGCCTTATCATTTGAAATGGGTTCAGACTCAAATGAATAACTGCATGAATCCTCAAACTGGAACACTCCCGTTTCACTATTTCTTTGGCCGCTATAGTGAATTACAAGCAACGTTTGATAAAACTGCGCCCGAAACACGTTACCCCGTGGCTACAAAAGATTGAGCATATGCAGAACGTTGTTTACCCCTGTTTACTCGAGCACAAGAATCGTGTCCTACTTAAAGCGTATGACCGATGGAATAACACTAAGAACATTGTTCAGTTCAAAGTCGGCGATTACGTTAACATTATAAATCGAAACGCCAACGTTACCGAACTCTCTTCTAAGACGATAGGACCTTTTGTTATTTCCTACCATGATGAGAAGAGTGATACTTACGAAGTGAATAACATTGATGGTACTAGCGCAACCAATCTAGGCACTCACCGTATCCCTACCTCCGAACTCTCATTCGCTCGCTCATTTGATTCTGATGTACCAGTTATGGAGTCACAAGTCAAAGATATAATTGACAAAACATCCGAAGACGGTTACACTTACTACAAGACCCGTTTCATGGATGGGACAGTAGCTTGGCTAACCTCCGATGCATTTGTGAATCTCGCGACTTTCTTCGTATCTTTAATAAGAAATGGAATAAGCGTTTACATAAGAACACACGAGATAAACGAAAAGGGTTTCCTCAGGTGACTACAAACCCTGACGGATCTGAAATTCCCTATTTGCCACCTACTTCCTACGTGACTAAACTTTCTGATCTGCTTACCAACAGTGCAGAAAATTGTTCAAACTTACTTACTAATGAAGAACAGCCTTTGGCTATTACCTTACCAAATAATAAACGTAAGGCGCCTACATCGGAAATGGATACTGGACCAAATACTAAACGACATAGAGTACAACATGAGTCTTGAACTCGTACATATAGGCACATACTTACTCGATAAGTCATGACCGAAACCGTTTTTACTTTGGTTTTCGCTTTACCAACTAGATCGTATCTTAACGTACGTTCGTAGTTCTAAAAGCTACTGGGGGCTATGTAGAAATACGGCCTCCGGTCAGTCTAAAATATCAAGATCAATTGAGATAATACATTGGTTTTTATTTGTATTTTAAATAATTTAGTACAAGCTCTTTTTCCAATATTTCCAAAGTGTTCTAAATTCACTTTGATGGCTCCAATAGCCTGAGTATTTGGTATGACTCATCTACTTGGATCTATTTGAGACATTAGTAGATGTAGGATATTATAAACTAAATTTTATAGTCTCCGAACTACTACTTATAGATTTTGGTCCTCCCGCCAATCTCCAAAATCCAATAAGTATTTTTCTTTTTTTAACTTTTCTTCAGATGGAACTTTATTTATATCAGCTAATGTATTAACGTGACTTACGTTATTATGTCTATTTACAAATTAGGCAAGTGGTCATGAACACTTAGTACTTCTAGTGAAAATTATTCAATAAAGAACAGCTAGAGGTACGCCCTGTGTGATCGAGGATATTTAGGCTCTTAACAAGAGGCAGTCCCGATCATTCTTACACAAGCTACCACTGCTAAAATCCTAACTGACTAAATTGTATTTTAGTTTAATATAGTTTGAAACCTAGTAATTTCCATCATCGAAGTTTACAAAGAGCACCTCTCAGATACATGGGAACAGTTTTGTGAGCGAAAAAAAAGTTGAGAATGAAGGCAACAAAGCGGAAGTCTTCCACGAACAGTTCAGGGAAAAAGGCTTCTTTTATGTTGTGCATCTGTGTGCACGTTCGGTCAAAGTGATTATTGCGTACGCACCGGGGTTGGACTTGAAAGACTGCTAAGTATACTATCAAACTGTATAATAACCAAACCGTCAATGCGAATTGTAGCCGAATTGGTGTATAAGAGCGAGGATGTACCACGAGTGTTGAAAGAGTTATATCAGGTCAATATAAATGTTCTTTGGGCAACTTGTATATGATCTTAGATTAGAGAAGTTTGTATCGTTCATACATATTGTACCTGAATGGATACTAGAAGGATTAAAGAGCAGTTGGTTTCTAGAAAAGATTTACTATGGCCTGATATAGTCATGACAAAACCCACGTGTTGCTACCAGATGGACAGAAGGATACTATGATGTATCCTCTCACCCCAATGGCTCGAAACCCTCACCATGATAGCAGTAGACAAAGTGCGTTGCTTGCATATTGCAGTGGAAATAAAAACACTAGCATTAATTGACTCTGGTTCTTACATAGAACGTTTATCAACCAAATTTGCGTCAATAAAAGAGTTAGAACTATGTCTTTTAAAATACTATTGTCAATTTTAGGGGTAATATAAACTACCACACACTCGCAAGTGGTAATCTGGGCCGAGTTAGTCAGAGTATATTTGTGTACAGTTATGAAAGTGATACCAAGAAGGGCGAGGTTATCATCCGCAATTTTAGGAGCAAAGTTAGAGTCTGCCTGATGCCAACTCCACATTTAATATATTTTAAATATCATAGGTAGACATATAAAGAGAAGTACATAGGCGGTACCAGAAGTCTCGGAGGTTTTTTCTGTAAAAATATCTCGAAATCGTACTTCAGTAGAGTGATGACGAATTGTGGGGGACATCATTCTATTAACCAGTGCTGGCATAGGAATTAGATTGGTGTCCGCTGTTCGTGGAGAAAGTAGCACCCCAGATCTTCGTGGAGAGTTTATATGTCGTCACAGCTGTTGTGGTAAGTGAATCTGATACATTTTGGCGGTAGATTTGGGCTCACCAGAATACGCGCCTTTATAATTTACTAATACCAACAAAGTGACTGGCAGTAAAAGTCTCTGGTGGATGCATCTGCCCACTGGCCTGTGAAGCATCTACCAGTACGACAAATACAATTTGAACAGGAACTTGTTGTTCATTATAATCAGCACAACGGCGTATTGGAATGTCTTTCACAGCAACGGTATAGCCTTTCTTGATGTTAGCGTACGAAGATACCTCAAAGAGAGTAAAGCCTTGGCCACCGATGTGGAAAATGTACATTACTCCACGATCGCAATATAAG